>LPNX010767629.1:0-38694 GCA_001517045.1 Pseudotsuga menziesii | reverse complement strand
TATATATATATATATATATATATTCAACATTATTGAGTTTTGATTATATATTTAACATTATTTAGTTTTTATTATATATTTAACATTATTTAGTTTTTATTTTCTATATTTGTGAATGTATTTATTTGATTATAAAATTAATACTATTTTAGCACACAATTTCCAAACGAAATGTCGGTATTCCAACCAACAACAACAAAGTGAACTCCATTGGACTGTTTCACCTTTTTGTCAAGCTGAAAATTCCATGATTCAGACTTACGGTCTGGTTTGTAATGAGGTGATGTTGTTGTTGTGTGACGAGAAATGCAGTGATCAAATTGTTATGCCAACACTGAACTATAGAGTTTTTTTTTGTTTTGAGGAATGCAAAAATAACCTCCTCTGCAACTGATTCAGACATATAGCCTATTTTGTAATGTGGTGTCATTTTTGTTGTGTGATTGGCAGTGCAGCGATGAATTGATTTTCCAACATCAATCAATAGGTTTTTTCTTCCATTATGTGGAGCGCTCTACAATTTTGGTTTGTATTGTGGCACCATTTTTAGTGGGAATGTGGAATTCAATTCAGACTTATTAGAATTTGCATGCCATTTATATCTTCAAGAAGGTAGTTCTAATAATGTTTGCATCAAAAGAATGGAGAATGAAGATACAAACTGAACAAAACAAACCACACAGGAAATGGAAAAGTATTGCTCAGGAATTTACAATATCATTCACAATAATAATATCCGGTGTTACAATAGTTTACATAGGAAGAATTCGAATGCATTAGGAAGAAATTCAAATCTACCAAGTGGATATGACTGTATCTAACTGAATCTCTAACTCATGGTCTCTCAATCAATATCGGAGTCCAAGATCAACTCCCATATGTCCAACCAACTCAACAATCAGTGACAACTAGTTAAATCAGTGCAATTGAGTGTGGTAGGTGGGAAAAGGCACCTACTCCACATGCATCCATGAATTATCCATGCAAGGCATGCGCTAGCTAATTGTTTGTGAACTAATTGAAACTAGCCAAGGGCTAACTGAGACTAACTAGTACTAACTCCAACTAACTGAAGTAGGTTGGTGCTGGGACTCCTAGTGGTTACTATAATGTAGGGATTGGTCTAGGAGGCAAACAAACTAATGCATGCACATGCAGTAAGTGGCATTTAACCTCTAGCAGTGTTCCCCACACTCCAGCAACCAGTACATCTGGCCCCATTAGGTCAAGTGGACCCAATT
Organism: Pseudotsuga menziesii; assembly: GCA_001517045.1. Taxonomy (NCBI): domain Eukaryota; kingdom Viridiplantae; phylum Streptophyta; class Pinopsida; order Pinales; family Pinaceae; genus Pseudotsuga; species Pseudotsuga menziesii. The sequence goes on along the minus strand of LPNX010767629.1, from coordinate 37,453 downwards.
GTACTAGTGGACCCAATTAATTAATTAAGGTTCCTAAGTTAGGAAATAATTAATCTAATAGACAGTATGATCAAGGGAGGATTAATAATCCTAACACCCCCCCTGAATCCTAACTTGGAAAACTATGGGCCCTAGTAACAAGACCATAGGTCACCCAATATACAATATAAGAGACATAATACAAATGAGGTAGGAAAACCTCTTGGGAAAACCCCCCTCAAAATAGTAACTGAGAATCAAGCCTTAATCCCCAAAAGAGACCTGAGAAAGGAAAATCTCTTTTCAGTAAAATACTTGGTAAAAATATCTACAATATGATCCTTTGTCGGACAGTAGTGTAGTGTGATGCTTCTGTCATGCACCAGTTCCCGAATGTAGTGCATATGAACCTCTATGTACTTGTTCCTCTGCTTCTAAACAGGATCACTAGAGATCTTGATTGTACTCTGGTTGTCACAATAAAGACCTATTTTAGGTGAAGTCTGGATCCCGAACTCTATCAAGATGCCATGCAGCCAAACTTCCTGAACAGCTGCATTCACAGCTCCCCGATACTCTTCTTCTACTGAAGAAAGTGCAAGTGTTTCTTGCTTCTTGTTGGACCAACAAATTGGCCCAGATCCAATCATGAGTACAAAACCCGAGGTGGATTTCCTATAATTTCCATCTCCTTCCTAGTCTGAGTCTGTAAATCCTGTGAGATCTAGTTGTGCTCCAACAGCATAGTGGATCCCATAATCAATAGTACCCTGCACATAGTGCAAAATTCTCTTTGCTTCCTTCCAGTGCAGCTCATGTGGCTCCTGCATATATTTGGCAGCAGCACTCACAGCCTAGGATATGTCTGGTCTCGAATGAGTGAGATGCAAAAGGCTTCCAATGAGCTATATGTAGAAAGTGATGTCTACCAAAGGTGTAGAACCACCTTCTTCAATCCTGATGCCTGATAGAAAAGGGTAGGGGGATGCCTTGCAATCCTCCAAGTGGAATCTCTTAAGCATGTTTAATGAATACCTGGACTATGAGATCATGATTCTCGAATTCTTTTGACTTACTTCGAGACAAATGAATTGTCTTAACATTCCTAATTCAGTCATAGCGAATGCTTTATTAAGACCATACTTGATGCTGCTCAATCTAGCAGCAGAGCTTCTAGTAATGAGCAAGTCATCCACATACAATACAACTAGAAGCAAGAACCCCTCCTTATTCTTCATGTATACATTGCAATCATATTTTCACCTTTCAAACTTCTAAGAGATGAGGAATGAATCCATATTGGAGTACCATTCCCTTAGGGATTGTTTGAGTCCATACAGTGATTTCCTCAGTTTGCAGACTAAGGAAGGATCATCAACAAACCCCTTAGGTTCTTTCATATATATCTCCTCCTCCAAATTACCATGGAGGAAGGCACTCTTCACATCCATGTGGTGTACTTCCCATCTCTTGGAAGTAGCAATGGCCAATACCACCCTGATGGATTCCATTCTAGCTACTGGAGTGAATGTCTCATTGTAGTCCAAGCCTTGGACCTGAGAATACCATTTTTCCACCAACCGAGCCTTGTACTTGGTTGTGGTCCCATTAGCAGCTATTTTGGTTTTGCAAATCCATTTCCACTATACCAGCTTCCTTCCTAGAGGTAATGGGACAAGTTCCCATGTCTGGTTGTCATGTAGTGAATCAAACTCCTCATCCATGGTTGCCTACCATCTAGGATCATGGAAAGCCTCCTTGAAGGATTGAGGATATGACCCAAGCATCATAAAACACCTCTCAACAAGAAGATGATCTATGTGAGACAGTGCTACACTCTCCTTCTGATACTGGGACCTAGTTCTTATTTTGTCATATGGATCCCCAGCACCATCTATAGCTACTTATATGAGCTTCTTAACCCATTTAGGTTGCAGGAATGAGGTATATGCTGGATCTTGATCTAGATCCCTTTGAATTGTAAGCTCAATGTCTGGATCATACTAGGATGACTCCTCTTCTGAATCTGAATCTGAAATGTCAGGATTTGAAACTGAAACTACAATAGGAAGTGAAGGAATGTTTATACCTTCATCAGCTTCGAATGAAAGACGGGGTGATGTTAGAACTATGTATGGCATGAAGTAAGAGAAAATATATGCCTTGGAGGCATGATCAACAATTCCTTTCACTATAAGCTCCCTAGTTGAGATTTTTTTTATCTCCATTGAGTCAGGTCCAAACACAACTTGCTTTGGTGAGACGGTGTGAGTCATTTGGTATATAGAAAACATATTAGCTGCAAGGGATGGAACATATAGGACATCTCTAAACACACCATGATTCACTCTGATGGTGCCTCTTCCTACTGCTGTAATTTGGGAATCATCTCCCATGTGAATAGTGGGACCTTCATTGATGTTGAGAGAGGAGAAGAGATCCTCAGAGGCCACCATGTGATTGGAGGCTCTAGAATCAATCAAATAGGTTTTAGACCAAGGTATTCATGCTTTCAAAGCATGACATCCTTCATGTCCATTATCTAAATTATTTGCTCTCGGTGGGAAAACAATGTTATGCTGCTTGAGAAGAGAAGTCATCTCATTAAGTTGCTTCCTCATACAATGTTCTTCAAGATGGTACCCTTTTTCACAGTAGGGACATAGTTTCTTCTCAAATTTATTCTTCTTAGAGTCGGAGGCTCCTTCGGAAGCTTGCTTATTTTGTTTAGGCTTCGAATCAGCTTCCTTTGGCTCCTTATTCTTTGATTTCCACTTTGCTTGCGCTTTGGAATAGTCAGAAACTAGGAGAGCTTGATCTTTGGATGTCTTGATGACTCCCATTCTCATCAGCTTGTCTTGCTCCTTAATTAAGGATTCAGAAAAATAATCTAAGGAAGGAACCTTACAATCAGGAAAGCTTTCCCACTTGGAATGAAATATGGAAACAAATACATAATACTCAGGGCCTAGTTTGTTGAGTATGGAAAGGACATTCTTCTCAACCTTCCGCTCTATTCCACACTATCTGCACTAGAGTACTAGAGACTTGAATTTAGTAAATAATTTCTCAATAGTCTCAAAATTACTGGGATGTAAAGATACCAAATCATTCTCCATAATGTGTCCTTGAAGCTCATCTTGTTTGTTAAACAAGCTATCAATATTCTCCCAGGCTTCTCTAGGAGTCCTCAAGCCTCCTAGGTGGAAGAGGAGATCTCTGGAAATATAAGTACGTAAGTACCCGAATGCTTCATCACAACGGTTCATAAACTTGTTCCGCTCTACCGACTGATGAGGCCCAAGCTCCCATCCATGTATGATCATGTGGTAGCCATGCTTACACAAGGCCAGTTGCATATCAATCCTCCAATCAAGATAATTGGAAGTTGTGAGGATCTGTGGTTCAGGAGTTTTAGAACTCATAATTGCTCCGGCTGGAAGACTGCAAATACTTCACACAAGCTACGTATCACCTATTAATGTCACTGCAATAACACACTAAAACATATGAACTGTTAGAATCATGCTTTTCCTCCTGGCATGAATATATTTTCAGGGTTCGTCACACCCTCTTCATTGCTCTGAATAAATCCAGAGCTAGCAAATCATCATAGGGGAATTCTGTGGAAACCCAGCTGCTTCTGATGTTTGATGGGGAGAAACAAGCATGAAACCTTCCTAAGAAGGATCTGATACCATATTATAATTTGAATTCCATTTAGACATTCAAGCAGATAGTTATAATAATGTTTGCAGCAAAAAAATGGAGAATGAAGATACAAACTGAACAAAACAAACCACATAGGAAACATACAAGTATTGCTCAGGAATTTACAGTATCATTCACAATAATAATATCCAGTGTTACAATAGTTTACATAGGAAGAATTCAAATGAATTGGGAAGCAATTCAAATCTACCAAGTGGATATGATTGTATCTAACTAAATCTCTAACTCATGGTCTCTCAATCAATATCAGAGTCCAAAATCAACTCCCAGATGTCCAACCAACTCAACAAATAGTGACAACTAGTTAACTCAGTGCAAGTAAGTGTGGTAGGTGGGAAAAGGCACCTACTCCACATGCATCCATGCATTACCCATGTAATAGATTCACTAGCTAAATGTTTGTGAACTAACTGAAAGTAACTGAGGGCTAATTGAGACTAACTAGTACTAACTCCAACTAACTGAAGTAGGTTGGTTCCAGGACTCCCAGTGATTCCTAAAATGTAGGGATTGGTCTAAGAGGCACCCAAACTGATGCATGAACATGCAGTAAGTGGCATTTAACCTATAGCAGTGTTCCCCACACTCCAGTGACTGGTACATGTGGCCGCATTAGGTCAAGTGGACCCAATTGTACTAGTGGACCCAATTAATTAATTAAGGTTCCTAAGTTATGAAATAATTAATCTAATAGACAATATGATCAAGGGAGGATTAATAATCCTAGCAGGACTTAACCGATGTTAAACGATGCCACAAGGATTTCAATTTCACAAGCACAAGCACGAGCACGAGCAGGGGGGTTCGATTGGACTCTCAAGAGCAGCAGTTGGATTAGGAGAGGCAATGTCTTTGGTATGTGGTCATCCCACCTTTCAATTATGCCTATAAATAATTATTTTCACTAAAACAGACACCAAAACAGTATTGGGTCTTTAATGCTTAGGTTATTAGGGTATTAGGGGTCTTTAATGCTAGGGTATTAGGTCTTCCGTATGTGGTCGTGCCACCTTGCAGGGATTTCCCTTAATAATGATGTATCCATTTTTATAAACGGTACCCACTTGCTGGTGATAAGTTTTGGAAGATCCTGACATGAATAACATTGCAACATTTTTATTTATGTCCCACCTACTGGTGATAGATTTTTGGAAGCTCCCGAGATTATACGATGGCCACTATGAGCCTAGTTGTATCTATAATGGGTGCTTTTGGATTTGTTACTATGAATATTTGATCAAACACAACTATCTCTTGATCAAAATTGAATCATTAATGATCTGTTTGGGAAGTTTTATTAGATTGACACTTTCAACTCCCCCCTCACCATAAGCATTGAAGAAGCATCCAGTGTTGATAATTAGTACTCAACTAGAAATATAAAGGAGGGAGTCATTGTCTAGTGTTTCTCAATAATCAAAATAAGGATTACTACCGCAAAAAAATCTTCATCAATATTTTTCTTCAATCCATCATGAAATAATATAGTTTTATTACAAGGAGGCATTCATTATACTCATCTAATGCAAAGTTAACCATAAAAAAATGAAAGGGATTGGAGTGTTGGGTATGTGAGGTAAGCCAAAAGTTTCTTCTAAATGGATCCTCATACTTGATGTTAGAGTTATTGCCACATTGAGAATGATAGAAAGAACATAGAAATTCCAATCAATAGGTCTAGCCATCCATAATAACGAGGAATTGACCTCGATATAAACAAATGTAGACTTTCTTAAGGGTGCATAATTGTATTCATTTCCAATTGATGAAGGGAGGCTTTATCATTTGGCTAGTACAATAAAACAATCATATATAGTTAGGAGAACATAAATGGAAATGGTGTTTCCTTGATTTATAAATCATGTTGTGATCTATGATATGACAGCCATTCCAAATGTTAAGCAAGAGAATCATATGGGAACCATCTGCAATAAAATCTTAATTTCCTCTACTTGAGTTATTCTCTAGACCTTCAATGGATTTGGCTTCACATTGAAACATTTTTATTTATGTCCATTGTATGAATAAATTCCAAAGTCTCCACTAGGGTCGAACCGGACTACAAGTGGGGAGAGATCTATAGAATGATTTCCAACTAGAATGTACCTCATGTTGGTTTTGAGGAGCTGACTATATATGCCAACATTGAGAAATCAGCTTTAATGAAAGTAGCCACTAGACCTGAGTTATTTCCTTCTTCAGAAGTGATAGGGTGGATTCTACCTAGGGCAGACGTAACAACAATGATTCTGGGGAACACTGCCAAGCAAGGCTATGCTGCTTATAGCCATACATATGTCTCTATGGCTTATCATCTACCCTCACCCTAGGTTTATCTGAAAGAAAGTTGGTTGAAGTAAACAGCTATGGACCTAGTGGAGATAGTGAAAAGAATGATGATATTGATGTTGTTGTCGGAGAAACCACAGTATCGAAATGACCAAGTCAAAATACCCGCTAAAAAAATTTGAACTATGCCTTCCGGAGAGTATGACACATCCACACTCCGGTCTCCCTACAGGTTCATCGCATTAATGCTCAATAGGATCTTCGGTAGAGCCCATCAGAAGATCTTCAAGATAGAATGGATACCAGTTATTTACTTTGTAGCTACCCAGGGAACCATCTTTAACTGGTCAAATATTGTGTCAAACAGCCTCTCTGCATGTATATTAGCAGCCTTATGAGGGGTATCACAAAAGAAATTAGAGTTTTATATGAGCTCTATCCTGATTGACTGCATACTGTGCACTCAATCTTTTCCATCTTTGAGATGTAACTGGGAGATGGACAGAACCCCAGTGTACACAGCATATAAATTATTATGGGCCCATAAGTATCATAGCTATTACAAAGAAATCTGTGAGCACTTCATCATGCCCTTATATACCCTCATTTTCTTGACTGAATGCAATTACATGTCTGAAGAGGCATTCAAAGTCATCGAGGAGTTTGGAGATTACTATTTGACCAAGGATGGGTTGTATGTAAGAATGTACGGTGGTTCCAGAGCTCCTTCCCTACTACCAAAGTATGCCACAGATTACGTACTCCATAAGGAGGCGGTTAGGCAAGTGTATATTGATGGTGTAGGAAAATTTTTGTTTAAGCATAAAAAGGAAACATATCCTGCAGTACCTTTCCTGCTTGGCAGCTACAAGTTTTCAAGAGTAAAGCAGGCGGCAGAATTTGTTAAGGAGCTGGAGAATTTTCATTTTCGCGAGATGAATTTTCACAGGAATGATTCCTACAATAAAGTAGCAAACTACTACAAGGAAGCAGGAATTAATTTTGAATACACTGATTTTTGGGACAAGGACAAAGCAACATTCAGAAGTGCGAAGAACATAACCTCCCTTAAGAAGAGGTTCAAACAAAAAATAACTATTATGGGTGGAAAGGGAAAAACTTTGGAAAAGACTAAGACATTGGAAGAGGAAGAGGCAAAAAAGAGAAAAGAAGATGCTAGAAGGCTAGCACAGGAAGTAGAAAGCTGGTTGAGGAATGAAGAAGAAGAAAAGAAGCGAGCTGTAGAGGAATCCTTAAGGAAGGAAGAGGAAGAAAGAAAGAAAAAAGAAGAAGTTGAAATCAAGAAAAAGTAAGAATAAAGTGAAGGTTTGAGACTAACAGGATCTCAAAAGGATCAGCAGACTACAGAGCAAGTAGATACACAAGGAGTGCATGATCAAATAGATCAAGAACAAGGACAATCTGATCCTGATCCCCCGAAACATGCTGCATCTTCTGGCAGCATACTAGGACAAACTTCATTTTCTGAGATAAATTTGATCCCTTTCATGCCTACTGAGGGGGAGGAGGTTCCCGATTTTAGTACCATTTTTTATGATAAGGAAAAGAAAAGAATTGTAAAAATAATTGAGAAGAAATTCAAGACTAGAGAACAGTCAGGAAAAACGGTAACAGATAAAACATTGGTGCATGGAACAAATAAATATCCACAATTGATAGCAAGAGTTGGGGTAGCATTAACCCAAGCAATTGAGGACAACATGGACAGGCTTATGATGGACCTAGAAAATTCAAGAAAGAATGCAGCTCAATTGAAAGAAACTTTAAAGAAAGAAAGAGATGAGGGTCAGAATCTGAAAAGGAAGTATGAAGACATGATGAATGAAGTCAAGACTTCAAGAATAGAATTCCATATTCTACAGGTGGATAAGGATGCTTTAAAAATATCCATAGAGAAAATGGAAAAGAATGCTCAGGATAGCTTAGCTGAATTACAAAAGGTACAGCTAGAACATCAAATGTTGAAAACTGAGAGGGATGATCTGCAGGTATCATATGAGAATCTAAGTGCAGAGAAGAACATGTTGCAAAGCAAGGTCACTAAGTTAGAAATGGAGAAGGCTACCATAGAAGACAAAGAGAAGCAGTATCAAATGAAGGTGGCAGCCTTAGAAGAGAAAAATACTTCATTGGCCGCATCACTGAAAGATTCTATGGAACATAAAACAGACATTCAACCTTTGAAAGAACACGTTCTAACTCAAAGAAAGAAGATTCACCAATTGCATATATGCATATAGGACGAAAGGTGTAAAATTTTAAAGATAGACACCAGATCAGAGGAAATTTCAGACACTACTTCATACTTTTTGGACAGATCTCAAGATATTTTGGAGATTCTAAAAGGAAGAATGATCTGGGCAGAAACAAATAAGGAATCTCCTGTGGAGTTAGCAATTAAGGATTAGCAGAGTTTAAAACAGGAGTGTGATTTATTTGAATTTTCGATTAATGTAGCAGAAGAGTTCAAGAAAACTGTGAAGAAGACAAAGGGAGCATGTGTTGAATATTGTAGGAGAGTGCTTGCTACATACAATAGATGCCAGACTTCAGTAGAGAAAAGATTGGATGTGATACCAGAACATGAATTGTTTCTAGAACATCTATAGAATAGGTATCATGAAGATGAGCAAGAAATCTAGTAGTTCAAGGACCTAGATGAATGGATCTTGAAGAATGCAGTGGCACATGCAGCAGTAAGCATACATCTACTAGAAGATCAGCTGCGCCTGAGTCCTACCAGGATAGAGGGGGTAAAAAACCAGGCTGCTGAATATGATATTAATATTCAATTTCTTGAGCCTTCTGGATTTGAAGGCATAGCAGCAGAGGCCCATGCATGGAAGAACTTCATCAACGACCAAGCTGGCCCTTCTTCATAAAGTGTTTTGAAAATTTTGATTTAAAATGTAATATATTGTATTAATTATGTGCACATGCTACAAGACAAAATTTGGGAAGTGAAAGGTTGGGGAAGCTCAAAAGACATTGAGGGGAAGCCCGGGAGTTTTGTTTTTATATAAATATAGGAGATTTTTAGATGTAAAAAGATCTTTTTCCCATATTATCTTGAGAGAGTATTGTAAGAAGAACTATTTCCTTTTACAATAAAGATTCACATGTTTCTGCTGGAGAAAGTTTTGGTGGAATGTTTCAAATGTTTGCTATGGACCAGTTGAATGTGAACTATTTCGTTTTCAACTTATTTCCATTAACTGTGAGATCGTTCTAACTCATTGAATTTATTTTTCATGTTATGAATGTACTCTGGTTTATTCTGTGAAATTTCCACATTGAGTAATGAAGGTCTGAATTGACAATAAGCTATCTTGTTGTTTATATTTCTATTGATGTTCATGTGTTCTGAAACATTAACAGCTATTTGAGATTTTCTTTATGCATGCATTACAGAACTTTACTCACCATTAATGATAGTTTTTCTCCCTAGGGATAGGTTAGTTAAGTCATAGTTAGTTTCTTGCTTGTTTTTTATTTAGATGCGAGAAAGTTAAGATGAGAGGTAAGAACCTGCGCATCACATTGTGACCCTCCTGATTATATCTATCATCTGAATTTTAGTTAAGCACTTGCACATCATACCTTAAACATCAAAAGACTAAAATATACACAGTGGACTGGGCTGTAACCAGTAAAACATTTTTAATTGTTACTTGAACTACAGTAGCCGGACCATAAACTAGACGGATTCCCCATATCAAACAGTAACGGGCTAATTGGGAACGTTTATTGGGGAGAATCCCTAACTGTTGTTACCTACGATTTTTTGGTCCTCAACAGTTTTTGGCACTAGAAGGAGGGCCACCAGTGCATGGCTGGCCAAGGAAGCCCGCTTCCTCGAAATCACTCCACCAGTGATAGTTCTGAAAGTAGTTTGCTTCACAAACCCACTCCTGAGGATAAAGAGAAAGGGTATCTGTATCCTGTCGATAACGAAGGGGTTAATGATTTAAGAAGAATTACTAGGACATATGTGAAAAATATTGGAGGATTACCTATTTTTTTTTCCTACCTAGAAGAGAGTATCAGAAGAAGGATTGCCCTCAATTAGAAGACTCAGTGTTAGTAGAAGATCTTGAAGAACTAGTAGAAACAACCTTACAAGAAGTTGACCAACCTTTAAATCAATTGGATTCGGATTCACCTTACTGTTCACCTTTCCAGACCCCCGTTCAGTCACAACCTCATACTCCACTCAGAATCATGGCTAACATAAATGCAAACCAACCACCTCCACAACCTGCTTGGAGTGCTAGGTCGCCTTTAAATTTGACACCTCCCTTGCATGATTTGCCTCAGGATTTTGACAAGATGTTGCCTAAGTTTGAACCAAGTGAAGGAATCCTGGTAGATGATCATTTATAGAGTTTTTATTTGGATGTAGAAGGACTACGAGCTGGAGAACATGAAGATGTGGTATGTAGATTGTTTCCCCACACCCTAAAAGGAAAATCAGCCTCATGGTATTTTTCCCTTCCTACAAATTCAATCATGGATTGGAACACCTTTGAGAGAATGTTTAGAAGTAAATATGTTGTGCAGAAAACTCATGCAGCTTTAATGAAAGGGTTATGTGCTCTAAAGAAAGAAAGGAAAGAAAAAGTGCATAATTTGACTCAAAGATTTGTTGCTTACCTAAACAATTTCACTGCAGCTGAAAATCCATTTGAAAATGCTCTAATTGAATACTATACCTTAGCCCTTGGGCCTGATGTAGCCATGTTTTCCAAGAGATCAGTTAGACCCACATTAGTAGAAACCTATGAAGAAGCTGAGAAGGTACAGGCTAAGATGGAGAGTATAGAAAATTACCATGTGCAGTCAAAAGAGAAGACTTTTGGAAACAAGAAACCTTTATTACTGACTAAACCTAAGGATGAGAGATCATAGGATTTCGAAGGGATGGTGAAGATGATGCAAAAGTTATCCAACAAAGTGATAGATTTAGAAAAGGAAAAGGAGGCTCACAAACCATATAAGCCTTATTATAAGAAAAGGGAAGACAACAGTCAACCTAAACCTCCTCCACACAGTCCTGCAGCAATGAATTTAACTGATGTAGCCATAGATAATTTTTGTACCTTCCATCAACAACCTCATTCTGAGAAGAATCGCCCACAATGGATTAATTCTATGATGTTAGTAATGAATCAATTGTTGGACTCCAAACTAACAAAAACTGGTAAGGGGAAGAAAAGGATAGTGAACCTACGGAATAACAAGAGGAAGATACTTTAGTTTTATGGGACTGTGTCTCTATGTTTGATACAGGAGAAGAAGATTTTCTGATATAAGAGGAAACACCAGAAACCAATGTAACAACAAGAAGTTAGAGTCTGTTAAAAGAAGATAATTCAATACTTCCTAAGATTAAGAAACTTCAAGAAAACATGAAGAAGATACAGAAAAACACTGCAACTGTTAAAATACCCAAATTTACCATTTCAATTCAAGATCCAAAGAAAATCAACACACCTTTTAAGCCTGTTGAAGTTAAGATTGATAATGTCAAGAAGAATCTCAAAGAACCTGAGATGGGATATGATATTGTGGAAGACATTAAAAAAGCTAAAGCGAATATCTCATTGTTTGAAATGTGTAATTTACCTCAGCAAAAAGAGAAGCTTTTAAAAGCACTTGAGATACCAGAAGAGGAGCCTCCCAGTGACAACCAACTTGAAGAAGAAATTGGTGAGGCAAGTTTAGGAGGGAAGTCTAAGTATAAAACTCTAGCATTTCTCCTAAATTTTGAAATTTTCAACTATAATGTGCACAACTGCTTAGTATACTCAGGAGCATCAGTCAAAGTTATGCCCTTTTTAGTCTATAAGAAAATCAATGGTCAACCTAAACCATCTACTTGGAAATTTCTTCAATTAGACAGGATAGCTGTAAAAGTAATAGGAGAAATGGAAGATTTTTTGATTCGCTTATCCGCAAATGAGAGGGTATGTCAGTACATTGACATTGTAGTGGCAGACATACCAGATGCTTATGGTCTAGTTTTGAGTTGAGAATAGTCGGCAAGGTTAGACGGATACTTTGCATCAGGTTGGTCACATCTATGGTTGCCTCATAAGGGAAGTCCAAATCAGATAAAAGTATTAAGAGAACCTCAATTGAAATACAATGTCACTCAGTTAGAGGGAAAAAATGAACCAGTAAACTCTATATTGGGAAATTATTTCATTGAATTGGAACTGAGAAATTACCAAGTTGAAGAAGCCAACAGTATACCTAACACCCAGCCTGATCTTCTTCAATTTTCACGGGCCGATGAGATTGACTGTAATATAGTAGATCTAGTTTCAGATGTAGTCTGTATTTCAAATTCAATAGAGGTAGATAGTTTTTGGAATCTTTATTTTGATGGTTCTAAAACATTGGAAGGATCAGGGGCAGGCTGTGTCCTGATTGATCCAAGGACAAATAAACATTTTCTTTCTTGTAGGTTAGAATTTGAATGCACAAACAACACAGCCGAATACGAAGCACTAGTTCAGGGACTTAAAACGCAATAGAAATGAAAGTAAAAAATCTGAAAGTATATGGAGATTCTGAAATCATTGTTAAGCAAATTCAGAACAAGATACACTGTATTTCACCGCATTTGAAAGCTTACCAAAATGAAGTTTGGGATTTGCTTATAAATTTTCATACATTCAATATTGTGTCCATTCCTAGATTAAAGAATGCAGCAGCTGATTTCCTTGCTACCTCGGCTGCAAGGCTAGTACCTTCAAACAATATATGCTCTATTGTATTACTTTTCAGGCCTTCTGTTCCAGATATGATCACCAACCTGCAGGTTTTTGACGATGATCAGCAAATTTTGGAGTGTTTGATGAATGATGATACTTTCAAAGGAGAAATAATAGATGATGAAGAACATCAAGCAAAATTAAAATTTGTAAACTTTATTCCTAAAGGAGTAAGGACCTTGGAATGTTTGATTTAGATAACAAATTCAGAAAGCTAGCGAATGTCAAGACTCATAGCTCATCCTTACAATTCGAGCTGATAAATTTGGGGACTGAAGCCACACCTAAATATGTAAATTTGGGTAAGTGTTTTTCTCCAAGTGAAAGAAGTAAGTTCATCAGTCTTTTCAAACAGTACAAAGATGTGTTTTCTTGGACCTATGAAGAGCTTAAAACTTATGACACGAATATCATACAACATTTCATCCCGATTAAAGGTGGAATCAAGCCTTACCAATAGCCTTTGAGGAAGATGCATCCCAAGCTGGAACCTTTAATTCAAAGTGAGGTGAAAAATTTGTTGGATGCCAAAATCATATTTAAAGTCAGACATTCAAAATGGGTTTCTAATTTGGTGCCAGTACGAAAAAATTCAGGAGAAATCAGGCTCTGTGTAGATTTCAGAAATCTTAATCGTGCATCAAATAAAGATAACTATCCGGTCCCACCCATGGAGAAAATACTATTGATGGTTTCATGTTCTGAACTGTTTTCATTATTAGACAAATTCTCCGGTTATATCAAGTATTAATAGCTGAAGAAGAAAGGCTTAAAACCACATTCAGAACCAAGTGGGGAACTTTTGCGTATAGGAGAATTCCCTTTTGACTTATTAATGCTGGAGCTACTTTTCAAAAGGAAATGGATATAGCTTTCCGTGGTCTGATTGGCCGTAGTGTTTTGGTTTATCTAGATGATGTCACCATATTTTTGAAAAAGAGAGAGGAACATGCATTTCATTTGAAACAAATTTTCGAGCATTGTTGGAAATATGGTATTTCACTAAATCCTAAGAAATACGTGTTTGCAGTCACAAAAGGAAAGCTACTGGGTCATGTTATTGCTAAGAAATGGATCTCCATAGACCCAAAGAGGATTAAAGCCATAGAACAAATCCCTTTACCCCATAATAAAAATGGTATGCAATCATTTATGGGGACAATCAATTTTGTACGAAGGTTTGTACCAGAATTTGCTCAAATCGTCAAACCTTTGCAGCAAATGGTTAAACATTGTGTACAATTCAAATGGACTGATTTGGAGAAGAACACATTCAGTAAGATAAAAACAACTGTTGCTCATGCGCCATCACTCAAAAGTCCTAAATTTCAAAAAGGATTTTATGCTGTACACTTTTGCATCCGATGATTCATTAGCAGCTGTGCTTACACAGAAGGAAGATGGGGGAGATGAGTACCCCATATCATTTATGAGCACTGGTCTATATGGAGATGAATTGAATTATCCAGCAGTTGACAAACAAGCTTATGCAGTTTTTAAAATGGTAAAACAATTCAGGCTGTATATACTTAAGAATCGCACCAAAGCAATAGTTCCACACCTAGTTGTATGATCTCTTTTTGTACAAAAGGAATTAGGAGAAAGAAGAGGCAACTGGGTGACGACTTTACAAGAATACAATCTTGAGTTCAAACTAGCATCCATAGTAAAAGGACAAGGATTGTGTAAACTAATGACTGAAGGTCAAAGCAATGAAGAAAACAGTTGGGATAATGAAGCCGAGCTACATATGGTAGATGTATGCCCTTTGTTTATAGCTCCATATTCTTGGTATCGGGACCTAGTCCATTACCTTCAAGAAGGATATTTTCCGGAGCATTGGAGCCCCAAGAAAAGAATAGCATTACGTATGAAATCAGCTTCATATCAGATAATTGATGGATTACTGTTCAGAAAGAACTACGGTGGAGTTTTTCTCAGGTGCCTAGAACAGGAAGATGCAAAGAAGGTCATAGCAGAATTGCATGATGGGCCTGCTGGAGGTCATTTTTTCAGAGACACAACAGCACATAAGATTCTTAGAGCTGGATATTACTAGCCTACACTGTTTAAGGATGCTCATGCTCATGTTAGAAAATGTGATGCTTGTCAGAGATGTGTTGGAAGACAAGCTAAAGCAGCAGGACCGTTAAAACCTGTAATTATATCAGATCCATTCAAACAATGGGGAATCGATATTATTGGAGAAATAAACCCAAATTCTTCCTTGCAGCACAAGTATATTCTGACAGCAACTGATTACTTCACCAAATGGGTCGATTCTATTCCATTACGAAAAGTGAATGAATATGCAGTCATGTATTTCTTACAAAATCACATTATGACCAAGTTTGGGGTTCCAATTTCCCTGGTTTTTTATAATGCTACTTACTTTTCTTCTATTTGATTAACTGCATTTTCTAATGAAAGAGGAATCAAGTTGCATTATTCTGCAAATTATTACCCATGAGGAAATGGTTTGGTAGAATCCACAAACAAAAATCTGATTAGGATTCTAAAGAAAACTGTAATAGAGAATCAAAGAAGTTGGCATTTAGCGTTGCCTAACGCTCTCTGCGCTGATAGAGTCACACCCAAGAATTCCTTAGGTGTGTCACCATACACTCTTGTTTATGGAAAAGAGGCTATCCTTCCTCCTAATATTTTTTTGCCATCTTCCATAATAGCACAATAATCTAGGGGTACCGACAATGAAATTCTACAAATCAGAATCTATAATATGTTGAATTCAAAAGAGTTTAGGTCCAAATCCAAAGAAACATTTAAGCATCAACAGGAAATAGTGAAGCGTTGGTTTGATAAACATAAAGCTGGGAACAAAGAATTCGAAGTAGGAGATCTTGTTCTTAAGTGGGATCGCCTGCACAATGAAAAGGGAAAGCACACTAAGTTTCAGCAATTATGGGTAGGCCCTTTTCAAATTGCAGCAAAGCTTGGCCCCTCGACATACAAGTTGCAAGACTTACAGGGGTGGGAAGAGAACTTACCATTAAATGGTTTAGTTCTCAAACCTTACTTTTCTTGATCTTTATTTTGGTTGTCTTGTACATAAATAAACATTTGGTTTGTTTAGTTAGGGTTTGATTGATTGTAATTCTTAATAAAGAAGCACACTTTTGGTTGCATGGAGTTCATCAGAATTCTGGATTAACTAAAATCTTTGATTACAAGACTGTGTACTATTAATTCATTTAAGGTTTGAAAGAACTTCTTCAAGATTAGCAGTTTTCCTAAATGGATATGAACACATTGAAGTCCTGCTTAATCCTTGTGAAATAACTCGGGATCAAGAAGGTCCAAAATACTATTTCAAGGCTCCATTCATCTCACACTAAAAAATGTCTTAGGGGGTGACAGCAAAAGACCCATGGAAAGGAAGCAAGTTCAATAGTATATTATATTTAAATGATTCCATGCCATGAATTGAAAGCCAAAAAGGCCAATAAGAGTCAAAATATCCTCAGAAAAGCAATATGTATTAAAGAAAAGTACTAAACCATACTAATATTGCCAAATTTCTTCTTCGTCCATGAGCTGAAAACTAAATATATCTCTCACACAAAAGGACACTATGGATAGAGGAGCCTGAATTAAAAATTTCAGAAAGAAGGCATGCAGGAGGACTCAAGAGAGGAAAAAATTCCAAAGGCACCAAAAGTGCAAAATGGCATGGGAATGAGGAAAAAATAGATATATCTGTTTACCATATGTTACAATCCTGTGGTGTCTAAGCTGGAAACTACTCAAAGACAGAGGTAAAAATGAAATTCATATTCTTGGCCTCAAAAGAGTTATCTCGACTTTGAAATCTCGATTCCCTTGTTCCCCAACTTGGACTATAATCAATGATTAAAGTGAATACATCTGCCATTTGGGAAATCCATATATCTTGAAGAATTCATCCATGTTGGTATTATCAAAATAGTATGTTGATCAAAGAGTAAAATTGTTCAAAGATCTATGTTCACCAGGTAGTCGCCAATTGTTACAGTTGCAACTATTTTCCCAAAATTTTTAAATTTTAGGGACCCTCTTTTTATTTGCTTTTATTTGCTCTAGCCTAGGAGTATTTAGTTTTCACTAAAGCTGCCCTGAAGTTCAAATTTTTTCCTTAAGAAACTTGATCTTTTTCATTTTATGTATCAGAAGACTAGTCGACTATCCTTCCGATATCGGAAGCATAGTAGACTATCTTTCTGACGTTGTGGAAGCTCAATGGTCAAGCCTGTCGAAAGTACTTCCGATTTCCTCTCCGATATGTTGAAACCTCGGGTTCTTCTCTCTTTGTTGTCATTTTGCCGAGCCTAACACTTAGTAGTTTTGATTTCTGATTATTTTTTTTTATCATTGTCGGAATGTTTTACAAGAGTAAGCCAGAGTCTTAGTGCCTGTCATTTCTGACATTGCGGGAACCTAGTGTTGAAATGTTCCGAAAGTTAGTAATTTTCCTCGCCGACTCTCTAGAGTTTAGGCGTTCTGATCTCTGACACCTGTTAGAATGAGTGGAGTCACGATGATAGTGCTTTATAATGCCGATGTTGTGGAGAAATCTCCGTCTAGAGGTTCCACACTTAGAGTCTAGTGATGTCGATGACCGATAATGTTAAATTATCATGGGCCCATAGTTTGTTTTGCATCCGTCGTTTCAGCTGTCCTCCAAGCTATTCTTCCAATTGACATAATTCATGACTGCTGATAGGGTTTTAACTCACCGACAGATGACACCAAGGGTTATATATATGGGGGGGGCGTGTTATTTTATTGTTTATCCATATTTTAAACTCATCGTTTTCTCCAGTCATTATCGTTTGTACCGATTCACGCGCGCCCAGCTATCCGAACTTGATTCGTTCGTGTTGCTCCCGTGAATATTTTTCCATCCAGTCAACTACACTATTTTTTTCTAGGTAGGTGAACCATGGCCTTACTATTTTGGTTTTCATTGGTCAATTTGGGAACCATTAGGTTTTTCCCTTGGTTAATTTTTCCGTGAGTTAGGTTTTTCCGCATAAAAGGATGTTCACATTTACAGTTTTCATGGATGTTTTACTTTGAGGGTGAAGAGTTTAGCTGTTTGCAGTTTTCTTCAGAGGGAAAATTTGAGTTTGCGTGATTGTTTGAGCCATTATGGATGCTTTTGCTCCAATGTGAAAGATTAGGGCACGGTGCAGAAAAGCGTTTCGCTATCTGCCCCACCCGTTTCTTGGGTTGTCCATAGCCACCCAGGGGGTTTTAAAATTTTTTGCTTGCACTTACCTTATCCTGTGGGACTGCGGAGTTTTTTTTCTTTTTGCTCAGTTTAGGGTATTTTTGCGAGGACGATCACTGCGTAGGGTTTAATATTCTTGTGTTTGGTTTTGAAGACAGGCGGTAGGATTAGTCCGATCCATTCCTATATTTGACTGAGGATTAGTTTGATACGGCTCAAGCTAAGATAAAGGATTTTTCGATGTTGTGAAGTTTACAGACAATGGGGCTTAGGAATTTTTAGGAAGCAGCCCGCAGGACTTTCCCTTTGCCTTGTTAATTCTTTCATGCATTGAATACTGTGTGTAGCTTATTTTTCAGAATGCATATTGAGGAGGTAAACAAATTGATATAGTTTCTTATTTATTGTTTAAAACATTTGCTAATAGCTTGGTGGGTCTAAGAACATGTTTTAACTATGACAAGGTGATTGTTATAATGAAAACATGTCGAAGAGGCAAAAGAAGAAGTCTCCTGTGGTTGAAGGAGAACCTGAAGTAGAGATCATCACCAAGGTAGAGTATATTTACAAAGATACCAAAGCCTCCACTAGGGTCGAACCGGACTACAAGTGGGGAGAGATCTATAGAATGATTGCCAACCAGAATGTTCCTCATGCCAATTTTGAGGAGCTGACTATATATGCCAACATTGAGAAATCAGCTCTAATTAAAGTAGCCATGAGACCTGAGTTATTTCCTTGTTCAAAAGTGATAGGGTGGATTCTGCCTAGGGAAGATGTAACAACAATGATTCTGGGGAACACTACCAAGCAAGGCTACACTGCTTATAGCCTTGCATATGTCTCTATGGCTTATCATATACCCTCACTCGAGGTTTATCTAACAGAAAGTTGGTTGAAGGAAACAACTATGGACCTGGTGGATATAGTGAAAATAATGATGATACCCAATAAAAATTTCTGAACTAGACCTTCCGAAGAGTATGAAACCTCCACTCTCTGAGCTCCCTACAGGTTCATCGCATTAATGCTCAATAGGATCTTCGGCAAAGCCCATGGGAAGAGCTTCAAGATAGGATGGATACCAGTTATTTACTTTGTAGCTACCCAGGGAACCATCTTTAACTGGTCAAATATTGTGTGAAATAGACTCTCTGCATGTATATCAACAGCCTTAGGAGGGGTATCACAAAAGAAATCAGAGTTTTATATGA
Organism: Pseudotsuga menziesii; assembly: GCA_001517045.1. Taxonomy (NCBI): domain Eukaryota; kingdom Viridiplantae; phylum Streptophyta; class Pinopsida; order Pinales; family Pinaceae; genus Pseudotsuga; species Pseudotsuga menziesii. The sequence continues at coordinate 18,209 of LPNX010767629.1, read as the reverse complement.
GCTCTATCCTGATTGACTGCATACTATGCACTCAATCTTTTCCAGCTTTGAGATGTAACTGGGAGAGGGACAGAACCCTAGTGTACACAGCATATAAATTGTTATGGGCCCATAAGTATCATAGTTATTACAGGGAAATCTGGGAGCACTTCATCATGCCCTTATATACCCTCATTTTCTTGACTGAATGCAATTGCATGTCTGAAGAGGCATTCAAAGTCATCAAGGAGTTTGGAGATTACTATTTGACCGAGGATGGGTTGTATGTAAGAATGTACAGTGGTTCCAGAGCTCCTTCCCTACTACCAAAGTATGCCACATATTATGTACTCCATAAGGAGGCAGTTATGCAGGTGTATATTGATAGTGTAGGCAACTTTCTGTTTGAGCATAAAAAGGAAACATATCCTGCAGTACCTTTCCTGCTTGGTAACTACAATTTTCAAGAGTAAAGCAAGTGGCAAATTTGTTAAGGAGCTCGAGCATTTTCATTTTCGCGAGATGAATTTTCACAGGAATAATTCCCACAATAAAGTAGTAGACTACTGCAAGGAAGCAGGAATTAATTTGAATACACTAATTTTTGGGACAAGGACGAAGCAACATTCAGAAGTGTGAAGAACATAATCACCCTTAAGAAGAGGTTCAAACAAAAAATAACTACTATGGGTGGAAAGGGAAAAACTTCAAAAAAGACTAAGACATTGGAAAAGGAAGAGGTGAAAAAGAGAGAAGAAGATGCTAGAAGGCTAGCATAGGAAGCAGAAATCTGGTTGAAGAATGAAGAAGAAGAAAAGAAGTGAGCTGTAGAGGAAGCAGTACGGAAGGAAGAGGAAGAAAGAAAGAAAAAAGAAGAAGCTGAAATCAGGAAAAAGCAAGAAGAAAGTGAAGGTTTGAGACTAACAGGATTAGCAAACTACAGAGCAAGTAGATACGCAAGGAATGTAGGATCAAATAGATCAAGAACAAGGACAATCTGATCCTGATCCCTCGGAACATGCTGCATCTTGTGGCAGCATACTAGGACAAACTTCATTTTCTGAGATAAATTTGATCCCTTTCATGCCTAGTGAGGGGGAGGAGCTTCCTAATTTTAGTACCATTGTTTACGATAAGGAAAAAAAAGAATTGTAAAAAGAACTAAGAAGAAAGTCGAGACTGGAGAACAGTCATGAAAAATGGTAACAGATAAAACATTGGTGCATGGAACAAATAAAGATCCATGATTGATAGCAAGAGCTGGGGTAGCATTAACCCAAGCAACTGAGGACAACGTGGACAGGATTATGACGGACCTAGAATAGTCAAGAAAGAATGCATCTCAATTGAAAGAAACTTTAAAGAAAGAAAGAGATGACGGTTAGAAGCTGAAAAGGAAGTATGAAGACATGATGAATGAAGTCAAGACTTCAAGAATAGAATTCCAGATTCTGTAGGTGGATAAGGACGCTTTAGAAATATCCGCAGAGAAAATAGAAAAGAATGCTCAGGATAGCTTAGCTGAATTACAAAAGCTACAGCTAGAACATCAAATGTTTAAAATTGAGAGGGATGATCTGCAGGTATCATATGAGAATCTAAGTGCAGAGAAGAACAGCTTGCAAAGCAAGGTCACTGAGTTAGAAATGGAGAAGGATACCATAGAAGACAAAGATAAGCAGTATCAAATGAAGGTGGCAGCCTTAGAAGAGCAAAACACTTCATTGACCACATCACTGAAAGATGCTATGGAACAGAAAATAGACATTCATCCTTAGAAAGAACATGTTCTAACTCAAAGAAAGGAGATTCACCAATTACAGATATGCATAGAGGATGAAAGATGTAAAATTTTACAGATAGACACCAAATTAGAGGAAATTTTAGACACTACTTCATACTTTTTGGACAGATCTGAAGATATTTTGGAGATTCTAACAGGAAGAATGGTCTGGGTAGAAACAAATAAGGAATCTCCTGCGGAGTTAGTAGTTAAGGATCAACAAATTTTAAAACAGGAGTATGATTTATTGGAATTTTTGATTAATGTAGCAGGAGAGTTCAATAAAATCGTCAAGAAGACAAAGGGAGCATGTGCTGAATATTGCAGGAGAGTGGTTGCTACATACAATAGATTCCAGACTTTAGCGGAGAAAATATTGGATGTGATACCAGAACATGAATTGTTTCTAGAACATCTACAGAACAGGTATCAGGAAGATGAGCAAGAAATCTAGCAGGTCAAGGACCTAGATGAATGGATCTTGAAGAATGCAGTGGCACATGCAGTAGTAAGTATACATCTACTAGAAGATCAGCTGCGCCTGAGTCCTACCAGGATAGAGGGGGTAAAAAACCAGGCTGCTAAATATGAGATTAATATTCGATTTCTTGAGCCTTCCAAATTTGAAGGCATAATAGCAGAGGCCCATGCATGGAATAAGTTCATCAACGACCAAGCTGGCCCTTCTTCATAAAGTGCTTTCAAAATTTTGATTTAATATGTAATATATTGTATTAATTATGTGCACATGCTACGAGACAAAATTTGGGAAATGAATGGTTGGGGAAGCTTAAAAGACATTGAGGGGCAGCCCAAGATTTTTTTTTTTGTATAAATATAGGAGATTTTTAGGTATAAAAGGATCTTTTCCCATATTATCTTGAGAGACTATTGTAAGAAGAACTATTTCCTTTTACAATAAAGATTCACATGTTTCTACTGGAGAAAGTTTTGGTGGAATGTTTCAAATGTTTGCTATGGACCAGTTGAATGTGAACTATTTCATTTTCAGCTTATTTCCATTAACTGTGAGATCGTTCTAACTCATTGAATTTCTTTTTCATGTTATGAATGTACTCTAGTTTATTCTATGAAATTTCCACATTGAGTAATGAAGGTCTTAATTGACAATAAGATATCTTGTTGTTTATATTTCTATTGATGTTCATGTGTTTTGAAACATTAACAGCTATCTATGATTTTCTTTATGCATGCACTACAGTACATTACTCACCATTAATGATAGTTTTGCTCACTAGGGATATGTTAGTTAAGTCATAGTTAGTTTCTTGCTTGTTTTTTATTTAGATGTGAGAGAGGTAAGATGAAAGGTAAGAACCTACGCATCACATTGTGACCCTCTTTGTTATCTCTATTGTCTGCATTTTAGTTAGGCACTTGCACATCATACCTTAAACATCAAAAAACTAAAATATACACGGTGGACCGGGCCGTAACCGGTAAAACATTTTTTATTGTTAGTTGACCTACGGTAGCCGGACCGTAAACAGGAGGGATTCCCCATACCAAACAGTAACGGGCTAATTGGGAACGTTTATTGGGGAAAATCCTTAACTATTGTTACTTGCAATTTTTCGGGCCTCAACACTACATTATGTGAGTGAATGCATCCTCTACGATCCTTCCCCCCTACATGCTGGACATTAATAGTAATAGAACATGCCTCTTGTTTCTTCCATCTATTCATCGCCTTCCTCAATAATACCACCAGACATTCAACCAAGTGGCCAGCCACCTGTTCTTCCCTACATTGGCTTGTCTCTAGAGTTGACACTCGACATGGGGGAAGTTGTAGGATATGTTAGAATGTGATTGAACATATAGTATTAATATAATTTGTTCATAGAACCTAATAGAAAATATAATTTCATATAGTATTAATATAATTTTTTTACAAAACACAGACTAATAATCTCATCTATATTCTGAATATGTAGAAGAAATCAAGATTTCATGAGGAATCTTGAAAAGCATTGTGAGTGGATCATTTATCAGTTTGAAGGAGTAATCAAATATATGGATGAAATGAACCCTTATATAATTCTTAAGAGATACATGCCCTTGAATTTCAAACAGGCATGTCCTTGTTTTTACCTTGTGATTATGGTGATTTATTTTTTCCTTTTTACTCTTTTCTTGATCTTTTTCTCTGTAAACTTGTAGCATCTATGTGCTTTGTAAACATGCTTTTGCATGTTGTCTCAAATTCAATCCAAATTTTAAATATTTTTAGACATATAAGGATGTTGTCATTCTGATTTTCAACCATTCATGATGTTCCAATAAATGGTTGTTGTTGCAACACAAGGCAAGTTTCCTTCAAATTTGATTTTACCAAGTTAGCCTGATAGGGATTTCAAAATGCATGCAAGGGGATAAATTGATGTAATATGAACCTCTAGGGATGTGAAGCCTCCTCCTATTTGTTAAAATATTTAAAAGCTAGATTGAATTGAACCAACATGCATATTCACGATGTTCCATTAAATGGTTTTTTTTGAAACACAAGCTAAGTAGGAAATCAAGATTATCCCCTCATTGCTTTATTGTTGGCTTATGCAAATTAGAGAGCTTTAACACTCAAGGTGACATCACTTCGCTATGAAGTTTCAAGTATAGGATTTGTTCCTACTTTCCCTACCCATTTGCAGACACCTGACCCACTATTATTCTAACCAACTATTGTTTGACAAATGGTTCCCATAGTTTCTTGTCCTAGGTTTTTCTCTAGTTAATGCAAGTGGGAAGTGTGCTATGGATGTTTATATTTCACATTTATGATGAAGCCTTGATGGCATGATTTTCAAATCCCGTGGTCTACGATAGAGCCTTTAGCTATTCTTGTTACCAACAATTTGGACATATTTGTATGAAAAATGGGATCAAATGGTTGAGAGTGAATCTTTTGCACCTTGATTTCATATAAACTAGTGAAAACAACATTTTTTTTGAAACAAATGTTTTCCAGAATGATCTCCATGTATAAGATGCTTTATGTCATTGACTCATTATTACTTCACCTATGGTAACTGTATCAAAATAGATGGCAAGGTATGACTATGTACTATCATGTCTTATGCAAGCAAAGGTAAATAAGCACTGGAGAACATGTTTTACAATACCACTTAGAAAACAATTGGAGTAGAGTAATCGTAGAATTAGGCATATACCTACACCTCTTTAGGTTCATTATAAAATTAAAGAGTTTCATTTTTTGTGGGACATGACATGTTCTATCCATTCGGATTAAAAGGAAAGACAACTTGCAAACATCCATGGTTTGATATGCCAAAATTTCTATTGAAATGGATATGGTTAAGGAGAAACAAGAAATATTCTTACAAGAACCTCAAATTCAGGGCTCATGTTGGATAATTTTTATGTTGAATGAATCAAAATATCAAATATCTATTACCATGCACTTGCTTTCTGTGTTTAGGGGCAAGTCAGAGGCCACTGCATAAAAGGAGCGTATTTCAAACATATCAATGGATTATATACCAGCAAGGTTTTGAAGACTTGTATTCAATAGCACCTCATGAAAATATCCAAGTACAAATGGGCAATGAAAACACCCCACATCTAGTCATCCTTAAGGCCAAACTTTTTATTGGGTAAGCATCCAAATATCATGACAGATGACAGGTTTCAAAGGCTATCTTAGGCGTACCCAGTGAGAAGAAGAGTACATCACAACACCAACACACTATCTTTAGGCCTTTGTCTCAAATCTGTTCTAGTCTCATCATTGTTTCAACATTGTGAAGGAGGCCACATCCTTATTCCTCAATTGTAAATTCATATTTGTTTTAGAAGGAAGGATGCATCCATATATCCATGGGTTAGCCCTAGCATAGCTCTAAAGAGGATCTAAATCAACATATTGAAGGGTTAAAACTTTCCTCATTTCATCCTTCCATCCTTAGTGCATATGTTCATCCTCTTTCAGCCTTAGATCAAGGAAAATTTTATCATTAAGTGTTTGGATTATGTTCAATGATGGTATATATACACCTAGAGGGAGAGCATTAGTTTTTGGAGGGTCTATTAGCTTGATTAAGATTGAAGTTCTAACCTATTTCCTTTTTTTGAACCTATACATGTGACTATAGTATGAGAACTCCCTAATTTGAGCCTTATTATTATTTGTAAAGTGGATATAGCTTAATATGGGTTTGTCATTGGACATTGTTGAGTGTTTCAACACCCCTCCCCCTTGCCTTGGATATTGCTTGATCAACAAGTAAGATTTGAAGAGAATTGTTTATTAATATAGGTTTTTCACCATTTGAACATTGTTGAGGGTTTCAACCCCTTAGCCCAAAACAACCCAACATGAGCACAAACTCATTGATACTGAAATCCAAAATTGATTGTGCATGCATCATCCTATATAGGGAAAACTCCCTCTTAGTGTATGATGAACCAGGTCTTTTTCCCATTTGTATGTAGGACTCATTTGGGCTTCCATCAATTATGCCAAGCTCAAAAATTTGTGACAAGTATTCACCTTCCCAAGGACAAAACTATTTTGCAATTTTTAGTGGAAGGTTTATAATTGAGAATTAAAAACTATAAAGGAAATGCCAAGATCAATTACACTGATATAGAAACCTTAATTAAGGAAGAAAAATTATTACCAAACTCATTGTAGTCACATTTGAACACATTTCTTAATATAAAATCCACAAGGCATATGCATACGCATGCACTTATTTACTTGCTAGAACTTATGCAATTATTTACTTGATCCTCGTTCCAATTATAAAAGGTTCATCTCCATTATCATGCCCAGACATGCCACCCTTCTAAAGGATGCATAGCTCTGCTTGCACAGGAAAACAAACAATTATTTTCTACTTCTCATTTGTGTGTTGTCCAAATGTGTGCCAAATAGGCTATTTAGTTATTGTAATATGCTATGGATACTTATCACTGTAAACATTCGTTCAATGGTATATCACCATCCACATCCATTGTGATCTGCTTGGAGATCAACATTGGGATCTACACCATCATTTTTTGCAGTTGCTACAGGTCTGAAAATAGCCAGACAAGGATTGTCATTTATACGGTTAGACTATCCCCTAAACAAGTCTGAACATAGGCTAGGACTGTGTTCTTCATGCAGAACAAAAACCCTAAAGGTGTTTTCATATTCAAAAGAAAAAACTCTCTCACATAATAAAATTCCCCAATAATCAATCTTCAAATAGTAGGTACTTTATCCTCCAAGGCATAGTTATAGATATTTGAATAAAGGTGCAAGTCCTACTCCAAATATATCAATTCATAAAGGCACCCTCAAATCAGCATTAATATTTATCAAACATTAAATTCAACAAGGGTCCTAGATGGCAGATTCATTGAAGTTCCCTTCGAATGTGCATAGAAAGTAGAATCCCCCTTCTTCATCATCTAATTAACATGTCTTCACTGCTTGTAAAAAAAATACCTCACAAGCTGAATATTTGTGTTTTTTAGACTTGAAATTTGTACTCCAATATTCAGCTTGTAGCTTGCAAGTCCTTTTGGCACAAGAAACTTGAAAATTGCCATCTTAGTCCTTTATACAAAACCGTGTCAACAGTATTGGAGATCGAGCATGATTTCTATGTCTCATTCTATCTAGTTCAAACTACTATTCTCTTTTTTGGAATGTTTGCTTGAAACTCCAGCCATGACAATAAGTGATATTTAAACAGTGGTATCTCCATCATGCTTAAAAGTCCTTATACATTCTAACATCTAGCAACACTATCATAACTCTATGTTAGGGGATAATCTAGGGTATACTTAGCATGAAATCCCAAAGAGACCGGAGAAGCCCCTTATCTCACCATTTCCTCTTTTAAATGTCCAGAGCATCCATTTCCACATAAACAAAGATAATTGTTTCAGTGATCGGTGGTATTCTTGAAAATGCATGCCTAGTGGTAATACTTTACCAAGTGTACTGGGAATTAGAATCTCATCTCCAATCCCAATGCAGTGCTTGTCAGAAACATAAATGAAATTGCCAAAAGTTGTAGTGTAGTGCTACCCTTACTATGAGTGAGGCTATATGTTATTAACAGTATTGAAAAGGACAACAGATTGACATCATTCATAACACCTTCACCAAATACTAGACTTTAAAGAAAAATTTTCTCATCCTAACAAGATGATAATAAAATGTAGACATAATATCACATACTAGTACAAAAACCTGTCAACGTCTAGGTAAAAAATGACAACATACCTTGCATAGGTAGATATCTTTTAGGTTCTTGCTAATCATAACATAAAACAAAGTCAAGAGTAGTCTTTGAGTCTTACATCCCACCCGGTGATTGAAAAAAAACATTTGCAGAAACTTAGGGTTTTGAGAAACATAAAAATATGTTCAATAAATGTATACAGAATACTACAAAAATGAAGTAAACAATATTTTACTAAAAGCATAATATAAATTCTTAGGTCATTTTCCTTTAAGGTCCCATAAAGAGAGCGATCACTAAAGAAAAAAAACCATTAAAAATGAAAGGAATGGGTCTCTAAGGGTCACTCAAAGTCACTAATGATGATAGCCTTCTCTAGAGACTCATCTTCCTCGTCATTTAGGGGCCCATAAGATCTTAAGGTCTTGAGTATGAGCTGAATGCACTATGCATGTACATACTACTTGGGGGTTCCAGGTTATGGACATGAGATATATTGCAGTGATCTAATTGATAAAATACCACCCTAGTTTATTTTAATATTATATTTTTGTTTATTTATCCATCTTGGCTTGTGCCTCTTTTTCTTGCTTAAAATTGGTATTAGTTCCAGATGTTTTCTTAACTAGATGGTATTTTGATCTTATTTGCCAAGTTTTTTTCCATGGTGCAGGTAGAACCAAACAGGTATTTTTCAGACTTGTCTTCCTCGAGTGAGGGGAGTTTAGGAAGGCTAAAGGAAAGTGAGACATTAAGTAGGTCTACAAGGGTGCCTATATCAACTAGATGCCAAAATATCAGAAGAAAATTCTATAAAAGTATGGTATTTTTTCTCCTTGAAGGGGGGTCATGTTCCTCCGATGATGAGACAATAGGCGACATCAGGGTGCCCTTAAGGTATAAACATCTAGTGAAACAATGGGTACCTAGGGATATTCCTCAACTAAACACAAATTTTTATGTGAATGAGAGGATATATCGAATTGCACCATCGTCATTAAATGGATTGGGGTTGTTTTGCATGGATGGCATAAAGGTCGGTTACAACATATGTACATAATTGATGGAGTACGTTGGACCCTATTACAACTACAAATACTGGATGCACCTGGTCCAATATACATGAAGTATGCGTAGATATGGGCTGTCAAAAAATTATTTACAATTGAAAGACAAAGATCAAAATAAAGGAGCAACGTTGTATATTGATGGAAGGCCAAAGGCCACTAGGAATATTGTGGGGTTTATAAATAGTACACAACCAGGGTCTACACTTAAGCATCCTAAGTGCATATTTGAGGGGTGTGAAGGAAACCATGTATTTGTATGTTCCATTAAATCAATAGTTGCAGGGGAATAGTTGCTTATTAATTACAATTTGAATCGAGTAGATACAAACACAGTTACTATGTATGTGGTACATCCAACAATTTACCCAACCTTTAATTAATTAATTTAACCTCTTAAGGATTTTTTGTTAGTAAATTGTTATAATTTTGTTTAAATTTTCTACATTTGCTTCGCAGGTAGTGATCGGGGCATCTCCCCAGCAGCTGGTCAGAGGAGCACAACTTCCTTGAGGTGACAAATATACATCTTTGTAATAGTACAAATATAATTTGAAAAAAGAGTTTTTTTGTTGTTGTATTTTTTCATGAGTATATTAGTTTGGTTTATATAATGTTATCTATATTTGTTGCAGAGTATTGATTGGGGAAACCACCCGGTTGTTGATCAGACGACAGTAGCCTCTGGGCAACAGGTAAACATGATTCTAATTGTACAATTTAAATACATCGAAATGCTTGGTTATTATATTGTTTTAATGAGTATTTTGGTTTTGTTAGGTAATTTTTTCTATGTTTTTTATGCAGGGTTCTGTGAGGGGCACCTCCCTCACAGTAGATGATACTAGACCTGCTTCGAGGTGATAGGTATACATCAATTCCATTGTACAAATTTAATATGTACAAAATTTTTTGTTGTTGTGTTTTTCCATGAGTATATTCATTTGGTTTATAAAATCTTATCTATATTTGATTCAGAGTGTTGATTGGGGAAGCCACTCGACTGTTGATCAGACAATGACATCCTCGGGGCAATAGGTAAACCTAATTGTAATTGTACAATTTAAAAATGTCAAAATTGTACCAATATAATATGTAGCATAATGTTTTTTTGTTATGTATCATTGTGTGTATATTGGTTTCATTATGATAATGTTTTCTACTTTTTTTTTTGCAGGTGGATGATCGAGGAAAGTCCCCAGCTATGGATCAAACGACACCATTATCCAAGCATCATGTAAACCTAGTTGTAATTTTAGGAATATATCATAATAGATATGTTTTGTTAATATATTTTTTTCCTCAGTCTATTGCTTTAACACACTAGTAATGTTTTATATATTTTTGTTGCAGACCAATGATTCGGTGTATGCAACAACATCACTGCAATCAATAGATTATGATGTGCATGAGTTGTTGAACGATGCTGACACTAGTTCTTCTCTAGACCCGATTAAGGTGATAGAGAAGACCTTGAAAAAAATTAATGTGGAAATCATTCGTCTGCTAGTCATTATTCTGCAGACAGACGAGATTAAATCTAAGGTTGAAGAGTTGGTAAAGAGATCTCGCGCCTTGGAAGTAACCTGTGGAATCTTGAATCATAATGCAAATTCATTTAGAACTTTATAATTTTTACTTTTATATGATAGTGAACTTATAAAATGCGGTTTGTATTTACATTATTTTCTGCGACCGCACACTAGTGGTCAAGGCGGTGTTGGGCCCAGTGATGCTCATGGAGATCAGTCGTCACATGAGCAAATGAATCCATGTACACTGACTCATGTGTCATTTTTATCGATTGAACAGTCAGAAACATGTTCCACAACACCCCTGAGGCCAGCAGAGAGTGCACCAGCTCATGACCAATGCACACTAGATCGTGCAGAAGGATGGGTGGATGCAGAGCTTGCTAGTATTGCTAATTCCAAAGCAGCATTTCTTGGATCTTTTGGTGTCACTAGAACGGGTACAATACAAACAGAATTTTTTGGTGAACGAAGAAATTGTTCCAATAAATATAGAGAAGATATCTGGTCATTATACATTGTTCAAGTTAGTGTTTATAATTTTATTCTAATATACCGATAAAAGAAGGGCTCTGAGAAAAGAAGGAAAACTACCACCAGGCACAAGGAGGTATGCAATACTTTCCACAACGTAATGCTAACCCTTATTATTATTAATTTTTATATTGAATTTGGAACATCTAATGTATTTTAACACTTGCTTAGGTTGTCAGACACATCAAAGGCCGCAAAGGTAAGACTAGAAAATACTGGTCAGCACAAGCTTGGGCCTGGTGGTTATTCGAATTTGGTGGCATGAATTGTAAGTATTAAAAACTCGATAATGCATCCAAATAATAAATTGCAAATTATTTTCGTTTTAATGCGCCACAAAATGTAAAATTAATGACGTTATGCAAATATGCAAGCCGACCGATTCAAAGAAGTGCCCACTAGGGAAGACTTGAAGCTTGGATTCTGGCATGACTTTGAAGTTGTTATTGAATGCCGAAAAAGATTGTCTGGGAAAAACAGTCTTCTGGTGATCCATCTGGTGCACAGGTATATAAAATATATATAGTTTAATTAATATTTATTACTTGTGCAATCTATTCATTATAAATAATTGATGTAAAATATTTACTTTGTTTTGAGCAGGAAATAAATGATCCCCTTAATGTCAATGATGGACAACAACCAATCGAAGATCGTGCTTCGAATCCTGTTAATGAATTTATTCATAATGTACAATTTTATATATAACATTGCAAATGGTGAACATTAATTGTACTTCTCCATATTTCAACTATAGAGCATGTAGAGGATCACACTGTACAGGTTGAGCCTAGACAGGAATATGAAGAATATGATGTGGCCACAATAGGTAAAAAAACACCTTTGTAATGTTTTTTTTAAATGAAATACATGTAATTATAAAAACAAAATATATTAATGCAACATTTTCACATTATTGTAGCAAATCTAAACCCCTTTCCGCAAAATGCATGTGGCGAATAGTCTTCTAAGCATACATCATAGCAAGTTGATGAAGCACCAGGAACTGAACGACAAATTCTAGAAGATGAGTTTCTTGTTGATTTTGTAAAGAGAAGAAAAATTAGAAAGAATTGACTCAAGAAATATTGTGTAATTATTTTTGATAATATAATGTCATTCATGGTTTTTTGGCTATTGAATGAATGAATGGTTTAATGAATGTTAACATTTATTGAATGAATGTCTTGACTAGACGAATAAATGGTTTAATGAATGTTATATTTTATTTAATGAATGTCTTAACTGAACGAATGAATGGTTTAACGAATGTTAGTTTTTATAGAATGAATGGTAAATGTTTGTTTATGATGAAATCTGCATGAATTTGCACTAATTTGTTTTTTCAAGTACATGCATTGGGTATGGGGAATTGAGAGTGATGTGAGGGAGAGGAGGAGCCATAAGAGCTTCCACCTTCACGTGGTTGTCCATGTTCAGTAGAGAATATTAAACTATTCTCGAAACAGAGAAGAGCTCAATGAATGGTAAGGAATTATTCATTTCCCACAATTATTTCATTGATGAATTATTGTCATAGCATGTATTCCATGACTTATAAAATATCTTCTAGTGTATATAATTGTAGTGTTTAAATTTTACTATTTCTATTTCACTCATCCCCTGGAACATGTTACAAATATCCTTGGGAAACATTTTGAAATTTTAGAAGAAAAATTGGCATTTTGATGTGATCGATGGTCTTATATACTTTGTTTTGGTGTTCTCCATGTTTACTCAGGTGAACTCTTATTACCCATTATTTTACTTGAATATTATTGTAATTACATTATTAAATTAAAAATGTTCATCAAACCTAAAATGTTCATTATTTATGTTGTTTTTCTTCATTGAGACAGACTACTGAGACTATATTTTTTAGCTTCATTTTGTTATTTTCATAAACATTCAAATCTTTATTTGAGGGGTCCTAACATGAAATTATTGCAACTGGAAAATATTTGTAGTATGTTGAAAGATATTTTGAAAGGAAAAGAAAATGTAGACATTGTCAAGCTCCACAAATCAAGGGAAGTTGTTCCAAGAAATTATAAGTATCAGCAACATATGCGTATTTACAGGATACGGGTAAGAGCAATGATTGAATATCATGACATACTTCTAAATTGTAGCTGCTTTAAAACATTTTTATTTATAGCTGAAAATTTGCATATTTTCATATTTCGTTTTTATTGCCAGACATGTTAGAAACATAAGATATTTTACTCTCATGTTGTTGCTTTGAATATGAGCTTTACTACGATTAGTTTTCCATCATTTGCACCTTTAACTATTGTTGATAAAATTGTTCATGCTTGCTATTACATATGCAATTCTGAATCATTCTTTAAAAAGTAAACACATCAAATTTATAGGTGGAATGTATGGTTAAATACAGACTTATATATTTGTCTCAATTCATAGTTATTTTACTGTAGCCATAAGATTTTGAGGAAGGTAATGTTTCTATTTTGCAAGTATTCAAGTGAAGGAGTTGAAGGTTTGGAATCAGAAGTTGAAGGGTTACTAAAAGCTTGGACAAACCTACATAAGCAAGGTATACAATTTTGATTTCCAAGTCCTACTTTCATTATATCCAAACCATATGTTGAAAATACGTGTTTGCTAAGAAGATAGAAATGTTGGAAATAAGTTATGTGAAAAATTCAAACATTTACATCTTTCAAACCCCTAGTACAATTCTGCAATTCATATTTAGTACAAAGAAGCTTGAGAGTGCTCATATCTAACTACTCACACTCGAGAGACTCTACAAAGAAGGCACAACCCAGTTCTACTTTTCCCATTTTTCTAACTTCTTTTTATTGTGTGTTTAAAGGTGTCATATTAAAAGAACTCGTTAGAAATTGCTTAAATTTGTTTCTTCATAATATCCATCTCCACTATATTATGATACCTCAGATGCACATGAAACATTTTGCATACGGAATCTACCAATTCATGCCTATCGAAGGATTCCAACTTGTGAAATTTAAATGAGTTAAATTCAAACTCCATGCATTGCATCATCCTCTCTTCCTCCCTTTGAATTGGTATGTTGATATTGAAACCCATTACTCATGAGGTCTGTTGAAATATTTCTCCAACAAATTCTTCACCAATAACTAGAATTTTTTATTTGTGGACTTATCTTATGTTTTCCCACAAACTAGGAGATTACTTCACAAGGTTGCAAGTTTGAGCCTGCCATGGGATTGGGCCTACAATCTCATCTCTCCCTTTTCCCTTTGAATTTTTAGAGCTAAGTAATTCTTCCAATTATTGCCTTAAATTTAAAATAAGAATACATTAATGGATCACGTCTATAGTAAGAATACATTAATGGATCAAGAACACCATTTCACTATTTTGGTGAGTTGGTTCAAGACACTTTAAGAGGAAATGAAACTCAACAATTGCATCTATTCAACTTAGTTTTGTTTCTCTTTTAGGAAGTAGTGTTGTTGCATGGTATGTTATATTTTAAATAAAATAGGTTGTAATTTTCCTAACTTGAGACAATTTGGATCAGTATTTAGTCTTGGTGTGTGTTTTACAAATTTTCGATACATATACATTATAGGTGACTGAGTCTGATACATAGAGTTTGTAAAAAGGAAAAGACAAACTTTAAACTTATATTAATATGGTATGAAGTACATATTGCATATATTTGCTTCCAAATACATGGACAATGGTTTTTTAGAGGAACAACTAGAGTTACAGAGTGGGAAATCTAAGCTCCTTCTACATCTTGCTTCAGATTTGAGCCCCTTGGGCACTTCTACCTTTCTTTGCTTTCTAAACTCTATTTAGGAATTCAAATGCTTATCTGTACTTATAAATGATTTAGTTATCCTATAATTATGCCATCTATAAATAACAATTTTTTACTTGATATTTTCTATTCCAATCAATGTCATCTAGTTGTTGGTAGTTGACATAGATGCCATTTCGCCCTTATGGTTGGCTCCAATATCATAGTTGTTCGAAGTAATATAGACATAGATGTCATTTGGCACTTATTGTTGGCAATTGGCTCCAATCTCTTATAGATTTCAAGTTAAACTAGGAGGAATTGATAGGGAACATGGTCACCTTCCTCTTGTTCAATTCTTATCAAAATATTAACCATATCATATAGCTAGCCATCCATCCAACCCAATGTCTAATGGGTACACCTACATTGAGGGTGCATCCTTCTATCCAATTAAAACATCTAAGACAACACAACCATCTTATTTAGACAAATTCGAGAATGCGGTATGCTACGCCCTTCAAGGTGCAACCTTATAGGGTAACCTTGCATTGGTTAATCAATTTTTGTGTGGGTTAGTTATCCAGGTCATCATTTTCTAGCATTGATATATGTGCATCTAATATTATTTTTCTAGCGTTTGAGGGACACGCATCCTTAAATGGGGTTTCCAAACTTTGAGATCTATGTAAGCCTATATGAAGTGTATTTTATTCGTTATAATTAAAATAGAGAAATTTTGTTGATGAGCCACACTGATTTTTGTATTTTTCATCTTTTATCTAATCTATATATCAACTATAGTATTTTTTAAATCTATATTTAATTTGTTTTGCAAGAATTTTTTTACTTATCACTGTTGATGGAGATCCCATAAGGAGGGTTTATCAAAGTGACCAATGGGGGTTGGAAATACTACAAGGAGTATATTTCCTATTTGAAATTTTGATGTGCATTGTTTTGGAGATGTCAATTTCATAAGAATGTAAATCCTTGTATGATAAGTGTTATTATTGAATTGGAAAAATGGTGTACATATCACCAAAGTGTTCATGATCCATATCAGAGTGGGAGTTGTATCCTAGAGAATTTATGTTGATGCTTCAAGGCCATTGATTAACTTGTGGATGTCGTCATGTGCTTTGAGTTGACACATAAGAGATGTCAAAAGTGGAATATAATGTGGGTTGTTTATGTTAAATACAAATAATAGGTTAAGTAATGGTATAATTATGTGATTAGAGTTATCAAAAGAAGGGGTGGCACAAGTTTTTGGAACATGTGAGGAGGTTATGTGAAACCTATCATGCCAAATGGAGATAGGAAGGGGGAGAAATGATCCATAATTTAACATCTCATAATAAATTTCTAAGGCTTATTTAAATAGATGTGATGTGGAAGGGGACGCAGGTGCAGGTGGGATTATCTTTGATCCCGGAGGAAAACCAGTAGTTTCATTCGCTTGGGGGATTGGACGAAAAACCAATAATGAATCCAAATGGCTTGCTCTCTTTCTTGGAATTGATCTAGTTCAAAAAGAAAACATCAATAGCATCATTGTATGTGGAGACTATAAACAAATAATTCTGAAAATGAGGAATGGTCGTATTGATGGGGAAATCAATTGCAGTCATTTGCACAAACAAATCATCAAGATGAGCTCCAGCCTTCAAATATATTATTACCACATCCTAAGGCAAAACAACAGTTTAGCTGACAAAATGGACAATAAAAGGGTTAAGAATGTTAAATTTTCATATGCTTAACTAAGACATCAGTATATCATTTCATTTTTCATAATAAAAGCATATAAAATAGGATCACTGAAAGAAACAGCATCACAAGAACAACACAGATTTATCCTGGAAAAACCCTTAAGGGAAAAACCTAGCAAAAGCTTCCTCAATATAGATGCCCCAAAAAGGGAAAAGGTAAAACCAACAAGGAGATCAAAAACCGGATTCTCCTCCTTCTCCAGCAACTTCTCTCCTCCACAAGTGCGCTATTCCAAGTGAGTGTGTGTGTGTCAAGTGAGGAGCACTACACCTCTATTTATATTCATCCGTTCACTTAAAGTTTACTCAATTAACATGTCGGCTTAAGTTAAATCATGTAGGCTCGAGTTACACATGTAGGCTCAAGTAACCACACTGGGGTGCTGATGATCCACCTTTACAATTTGAGGGGACTACCTCATGACTCTTATTAGTTCTTCCGATTAGGAGCATCGGAGTACAATGAAATACAAATGGTTCTCCCGGTTGGACCATCGGGGACCACATAAAGAATATTCTTCGAAGTTACAATATTTCAACACTCCCCCTTAACGAGAAGGGTATTCTACATCAACAACAACAAGATCAGAGATGGGGGACATCATCAACATCAGCAGGGTAACACATCTATAAATCATTGGAAGCTTTTCAACATCATGTAGTCTTCATCTTCAATCTTCAGTCTTCATCATCAACAATATCTTCAGTCTTTGATCAGCAACATCTTCAGCATTTTTATCTTTCAATTAGCAACGACATCTTTAGCACTTGGACCTTTCGATCAGCAACATCTTCAGCACTTTGACTGTTCGATCAGCAACAACATCTTCAGCATTTTTATCTTTCAATTAGCAACGATATCTTTAGCACTTGGACCTTTCGATCAGCAACATCTTCAGCACTTTGACTGTTCGATCAGCAACAACATCTTCAGCATTTTGACCTTTCAATCAGCAACATCTTCAGCATTTTGACCTTTCAATCAGCAACATCTTCAGCACTTTGACTGTTCGATCAGCAACATCATCATCAGCATTTTGAAATTTCGATCAGCAACATCTTCAGCACTTTGATTTTTTTTTTTCGATCAGCAACAATATCTTCAGAATTTTGTCCTTTTGATCAACAACATCTTCAGCATTTTGACTTTTTGATCAACAACAACATCTTCAGCACCTTGACCTTTCGATCAGCAGCAACATCTTCAGTACTTTGACCTCTCGATCAGTAGCAACATCATCATCATCATATTCTGATCTGTCGATCATAATCATCATCACATTCTGATCTTTCGATCAGAAACATTATCAACATAGAAACATCATCATCATACTCTGATCTTTCGATCAGAAACATCATCAACATACTCTAATCTTTCGATCAGAAACATCATCATCATACTCTGATCTTTTGATCAGAAACATCATAATCATAGTGCGTCATCATCATACTTTGATCTTTTAGATCAGTACATCATCATCATCATACTCTGATCTTTCGATCCGTATGTCATCATCATCATCAGCAACAACCTGCAATCCACAACTCAAAGACAAAAAGT
>LPNX010767574.1:197055-221980 GCA_001517045.1 Pseudotsuga menziesii | reverse complement strand
AATGCCACGAAGACACCCCAGAGACGTGATTCTGTTGCACACCAAATTTTAAAAAAGGATGACAGGGTAATTATAAATACCAGGTGGCAGAGTAACATCAACATAGCATTAGTTACGAAGTATAATTCGAGATTGAGGAAGCATATCAGCTATTGATATCAAGTTCCCGAACCATTCAAGTCATGGAGACAATTTATGCATAAGTGGCAGAGATCCCAGATTTCAAGGCAGATAATTAACAGTCAACAACTCGATCTCATCCTATCTAGACCATCATGTATTTATGCATTCCATGAACAGGTAATCAAATATTTTGTGGTGGCAGAAGCAGAGCATTCAAAAATAGAGCAAGCAAAACACCTGGAAACTATTATCCTCATATTTTCTATGATAGATTAAATACGTTTGAGTCAAAGATTGCATTGGGTTGTCAAGAGGCAGAGTTCGATTTCAGTTATATCTTACTATTTATAAAATGTAAAAAACTTATAAGGAAGAGGAGGGGAGAGGTCCCAGCTAAAGGGCTCGAGAGAAGAACAGGAGAGAGTTCTTCCTTTCAGGAGAACGCAGGGGACTGGGGGTTGGCAGTCTTGGGAGACATGTTGGAACTTTTGTAGATACATCTGTATATCATGAACCCTTTGCAACTTCAATGACAGGTTTTAGTTTTGAATGAATTTGATGTTGATTTATTTCTGTACCGCAAGAATTGTCTCTTTGATAAATCTTTTGTGTAATTGGTCATTCACATTCCAATACATAATTCTTATTATAAGTTGACAGTTACCTTTCATTTATATAAACAGTAATAGTTTCACTTCATAATTCAGGATCATAAGACCTGGGTGTTGGACTTTGTCATTGTTTTCATGTTATACAGTGTTTGTTTGAATTTTCCTGCAGCCCTTAGTCATACCAGCCTTCATTTTAATTCTTTGATATCCTGATACATACCTGTAATTATCCATCTGTTATTTATATTAGAGAGAATTTGAGGTCAAAAATGGGCCTCCTAAGAGATGTACTACAAAAATATAAGATATATTAAAATATTATGAGTTAGGGGTTTTATGGGGTAGGCATATATGACAACTCACTTCCTACACTACTTTTTATGCACAATATAAATAACCATGGTTGAGTTACTTTTCTAAATTGACTATAAATAAAATTAATAAAATAACTCTAGAATGATGTGACTAAGATTCATTGTAAATTCCCAAAAATTGATTGTCCTTTAACATTTATTTGTCTTGAACTTGTAAATAGAATTAAACAAAAATGAATTTAATTTATATGCATAACTAACATATTTTTTTCATATAAATATCATTCATGAATTTAATTTATTTTAAAAGTACAAGATTATATATATATATATATATATATATATTAGTTTGACATTATGATATTAAATACAATTGAGTGAATATATAACTTAAAATTAAAAAACATGAAAATGATAATATATTATTTTATAAAAAAATGGGAAAAGACATTTTTATGAATTATGAGTACTTTACTTGAAAATGACAATAATATTATTTTATGAGAAAGTGAATTGTGAGTACTTTACTTGAAAATAACAATAATATTATTTTAAGAGAAAGTGTGAAATGACTTTTATTGTGAGTACTTCACTTTATGACTTAAAAGTACTTGTACCACTACCTTGGTTAACTATGGATTTTCATCCACCATAGAAAATGTGACAAATGAGCATTCTTAACTCATGCAATGCCACCTCAACCATGGGGGATGATGTCATCTACTAGAATGTAATTGATTGATTTTTATAGTACATTTTGGTCCTTTTGAGGCCCATTTTTGACCTCAAATTCTCTCTAATGGGTCAGCTCTGTTCATTGTAAATGGTGTGTGAATATTTTGATCTCATACTTAAAACTGTGTAAACTGTACAAATAATTGATATTAGCCTAGTATCTGTAAGTTTCTATTTGCCCTGGTTCGATACCAGCCTTTATTTTTTATTTGATTTTATTTGGTTTGAACACCTTCAAACAAATATTTCCTTAAGCTTGGATCCTATAGTCTAGGTCCAAAGTTTAGGGATAACAATCCATTTCACACTTAAAATTGCAACCCTCAATCCCTAAATTCTCCCTACTAAATGAAAAAAACCAATGTTGATTACCAATCTAATAGAGTCAAACTTGATAACTACCTGGCCCTTTATTGTTTTACTTGCCATAGATTACATGGGTTCACTAGAATTTCTTTCATCACATAAACTTACATTATCTACACACAACTTTCTCTCATTTTTGCAACATATTGAGGTTCTCTTCGGTGTTTCATTTCCCCGCTTTGGGGGTATGCTAGTTTTAATTTAAATGTTTAATTTGATGGACGATATGCTTCTAGGTATCATTAATTTTTACGCCTTCATCTTTGTTCACATGTTGTTGAGTTCAATTTCAACAACTTTATGAACTTTTCTTTCACTGTAGTGATCAACCTTAACAATGATATGGACCTTGTCTATACAAATTAGGTGGCCAATGTTATAAGAGTGTTCCACCAGTGACAATGCTCTTTTATCCCAATGTTTAATGATATACCAATCTCACCAATGATCTTGCACTAGGTGATTGTGGCCTCTCATTTAGGTTGATTTCTGCCCCTACCAAACAAATCTCAATACTCGATGATAGATCTTTCAACACATATGCTGATTGGAATGTAATGTCTAACTCGCCCGAAAATGCAACTTATCCGCCAAAGAAAGTGAATGAAAGTGACAAAAGGAAGAGATGCAATAATTGTGAGATAATGCACCAATAAGACAATGGTGGTGTTGCAGTTGGGGATGGCCATGAGCAACATTGATTCTATAGAGACACCCACAACATAACATAGTGTAGATGATATGCTTAGAAACACCCAAATCTCAAAAAAAATGAAACCAACGAATATGGAGGAAGATAAATTCCCACAATGTTGATACCATATGAAATCAGACAGCAACCAATGACATCTTCATGTGCTTAATCTTCATACCACAAACATAGACAACAACAAATAACTAAAGACTCGAGGCCAACAAAATGAACAAGAGAATGATTGCATCTATAATATCCACTGTTTTTTTTAAATGCAGTAGGAAGCCCTCTATTTATAACAAATTTAGTAGAGAACAACATTTAAGAATGGTAGTTGGCTAATATACCAACTAAACAATTAAATACTTACCTATGTGTGTTTACAACTATCTATGTACACTAATAGTCCTAGTTGATTCATGATAGACTATGCAACTTTTCTCTATGGGTATGCTCCCTCTACTCTGTTTTTGTTTGGAGCCAACTTATATTGGTATCTACACAATTTTATGTGTGTCTACTAATCTAGGGTATGATTTCAACCTATTAAAAACTTAGATTTGTGTGCTTAGGGAATGATTACATATGAGTTTGTAGGATTTTTTTCTACACTAGTGGGTACGAACCTCAATAACCTTTTGCATATAGATCTATTACAATCGTTTCATGTGTTTTGAAGCAATTCTTTTCCATGTGATATGTGGTTTGTTCCTACAACAAAGTTTGGTTCTTTTAGTTGCCTCCACTGTTACTGTTACAAGTGTGATTTGAGTTGAATTTGTTTAATGGGGGAGTATTTATTACTTCAAAATATTGTTTTTTGCTTGGCCCCTTGCACATCATTCTCATTGCCTAAGCATTTATACTTTTGTCCACCATACTAACTAAAGTAGGATATCTATATTTTTAATGATCAATGAATTTATTGAAGAATTGCTCCTTGGCAAATGACGCAAGTAGGAATAATTTCTCATTAAGAAAAGGAATGACACAATAATGTACTTATACACCTACAATAACATACTTCATAGGGAGTTGCTTCCTTGAAGGATAACCAACTTTGAACTGAAGTTAATTCTTTGTAACCTAATATTTCCAATGTCAATGAGCATAATTTCTCATTGTAGAAAACTAATATACGAGTTCAATTTGGGATCAATGTATTGCAGGCCATTGTTTGCCATCATCGTGAGATGTTGTTTCACATCAAAGTGAGATTGTTTGTTAGTTTGACAAGTTTCATGACTTGATGCATGAGTACAATTTCCCACCTCATGAGGGTGGGGGTGTGGCTGAAGGTGTCCATGTGTTTCTCTCTTACCCACTCTTACCCACTCTATTTCATTAGAACGATAAGAACATTCAAGGTTTGCATCGCCTCAATCAATACCTAGTACAGGTAGTCAATGATTTGAAAAGTACTCAAGATATGTTACATGATTATGTTAGTAATTTACAAGTTTCCTCCTTTTTTTCTTTTTCTTTTAGGAGTATGATGATCCTATAGAATGTAGGATGCATCACATTACTAAGCTTGAAGAACAACACCTAGATGGATTGAAGGAGTGAGATGCATCGCTTCACTACTTCGTAATTGATGCATCTACTTTTACTTATATTTTGCATTTGGTCTCAGTGCTTTAATGCCTATTGTTACTTTTGAAATATTAGATAAGGAAGAAGTAACTTACACTTAAAATGTCACTTCTTCTAATGCATTGTTGACTACTCATTCACAATTTTCTTGATTTAAAGAATCATACAAAAAGGATTTGGTTCTAAATTCATTTCTTAGATTTGGATACACCAGTGATGGATGTGGTAAGGATGGACAAGGAATTTTCACTCATATTATGTATAATATGTATAATAAAAATAACCAGCATAAGTATGCCAAATAATCCATGAATGGATAAATACTATAATATAAAATTGTTAAGATATGATATGTTTTACAATTACATTGCCTTGAGATTTACAAGTCACTTTGCACATTTTCAATATAAGTCATGTCTTTTGAATTTTCATAATTATTTCTGATTTAACAATTAATAATTAATAATATTAATTTATTAATTATTAGTATTAATTTATATTAACATTAATTTAATAATTATTAATATTAATATTAATATTAATATTAATTAATATTAATATTAATATTAATTAATATTAATATTTATTATTATTAATTTATGTTATGTTATATCATTTTTTATATAACATTTCCATCCCCTTAAGAGAAGGTTTGTCCTCAAATCTTAAAGAAGACAACGCTTACATCTGATTTCTTGTTTGTAATGACATCTTCTCAATTTTTGTGTTAGTAACTGGAACACTTGATGAACGAAATGATATGAGATACATATTCCCAAGAAAAAATGTCGCATTGTTTGTGATGTGGTCCATCTGAGATCTATCTTCATCGGGGATGATTGTTGATCATCTTGTTGGATAAATCTTCTCGTTTATGCTTAGGTTGTAGATTTTGTGTTCTTTCGCTTTTGAAATTATAACTCCTTTGTTTATGTTCATTTTGACCCTGTCATTGGTCAAAATTATTTTTGTAATTTGGGTGTCGATAAGGAGTTCTTGTTGTTTGTTTTTCTGCTGGATTGACTTCCTTTGAACTGTGATGGGAACCAAATTTGTATTTGTTTCTTTTTCCTCAACTTGAATTTGTCTTCTGTAGAGTCTGGATGCTTCTTTCTGGATTTGAACTAATTTGTTCTCTAATAGATTATTATTATTCTAAATCTTCTCGAACCTTTCGTCATGCGACTGTTTGCCCTCTTTTAACTTCTTGATATGTTCCTCTAGTTCTTGATTAAGATTTCTCAAACGATGATTTTCTTCTTATTGTTTTAGTCTTCTTCCTTCGAGGTCTTCATTGAAAGGTTCCATCTTCCAACTATTTTTTAGTTTCTTGATTTTCGTAAGTACTATCTTGTTATGAATTCTTAGTCGAAATAGTTCTTCGGTATTGCTTGCTAATTTTCCATTGATTTTCACAATTTCTAACTTATGCTTTGTTTTAGTGTCATCATACTTTTGTTGGAGTTCTTCCTTCTATCTGATGTCGACCCATCTCTGATCCTTGACTTTTTATCTTTCTCTGGATTTGCGCCAATTCATTAGAGAGAATTTGAGGTCAAAAATGGGCCTCAAAAGGACCAAAATGTACTATAAAAATCAACCAATTACATTCTAGTAGATGACATCATCCCCCATGGTTGAGGTGGCATTGCATGAGTTAAGAATGCTTATTTGTCACATTTTCTATAGTGGATGAAAACCCATAGTTAACAAAGGTAGTGGTACAAGTACTTTTAAGTCATAAAGTGAAGTACTCATAATAAAAGTCATTTCACACTTTCTCATAAAATAATATTATTGTTATTTTCAAGTAAAGTACTCACAATTCACTTTCTCATAAAATAATACTATTGTCATTTTCAAGTAAAGTACTCATAATTCATAAAAATGTCTTTTCACATTTTTTTATAAAATAATATATTGTCATTTTCATGTTTTTTAATTTTAAATTATATATTCACTCAATTGTATTTAATATCATAATGTCAAACTAACTTATATATATATAATCTTGTACTTTTAAAATAAATTAAATTCATGAATGATATTTTTATGAAAAAAATATGTTTATGCATATAAATTAAATTCATTTTTGTTTAATTTTATTTACAAGTTCAAGACAAATAAATGCTAAAGGACAATAAATTTTTGGGAATTTACAATGAATCTTAGTCACATCATTGTAGAGTTATTTTATTAATTTTATTTATAGTCAATTTAGAAAAGTAACTCAACCATGATTATTTATATTATGCATAAAAATTAGTGAAGGAGGTGAGTTGTCATATATACCTACCCCATAAAACCCCTGACTCATAATATTTTAATATATCTTATATTTTTGTAGTACATCTCTTAGGAGGCCCATTTTTGACCTCAAATTCTCTCTAATGCATCATCTTTGTTCATGATGAGCTTGTTTAAACGCTTATGTCTTCTTCTAAATCATTATCACTTCTATACGATGATTCTTCGAACTTTTTGATTTTGTGGTTGTGATTTTTAATCGAGATATTTCTTCATTATTAGTTGATAACATTTTCTCGATATCTTCATTATCTTTTTCCAGTTTTTTATTTTGATCTTTTGAGCGATGATTCTCTTGTTTTATCAACTTATGAAGAATGATCTACTATTCTCAAATTGTAGATTTTTATTGCTTTCCTTGTAGTATCTTAATTCGCTTTCCAGTTTCTGTGATTGTAACTGTGACTTACCTTGTTTGTCTTTCATAATAAAATATTTACCACATATTGGAGAGGAGTGATTGTCATTCTTAAAAAATGTTGAATATTGGAATTCCATTTCGCAATAAGAACACTTAGACCAAAATTTGGATTTATATATGGAATCCATAATTTCTTCAACAATTCCGCAATTGCCTTCAATGACTTTTCAATATCTTTCAAGACTTGATTTCCTCTCTTTTTAATATATTCTTTGACCTTTTGGTATTTATTCTCTTTCCTTTTTCCAAAATATTTTCCTTTTCATAATAGTATTTTGTTTAAATGTATGAAGATGGGATGTATATATATATAGTTTTAAAATAATGATATTATAATTTTTTTGTTTGAAAATGAATTAGGGTTTAAACCCTGGTTAGGAGGGTCATGTGGAAGATTGACGTGTGAAGAGTGTAGGAGGAGTGTAGCGTGGACGCGGGGAAGGGAGAGAGCGTGAGCGATAAGTGGAATGGGAGTGAATGATGTGCGGGGAGAATTGTGAAAGAGGTGATGGGAAGGGGGAACGATGTAGACATGTAGGCGTAGTGTGGTTTGGTGAGAGTGTTGGAGTTGTAGTGCGGTTGGAAAGTGACGTGCTAGTGGTCGAGCCGAGATGAGGAGGGTTGGCGTGGGGGGAAGGGATAACATGGAAGAGAATGGTGCGGGAGCAAGACGTAGCGTAGTGTGGACACGGGGGAATATGGAAGACATCGTGGAAGGTAGACGAGTGGAGCAACAGAGGATGGGGCGCATGGGAGCAACAAAGTTGCAGGAGGCATGGAGGGAGAAGGGCAGTGGAGTGGTATGCGCGGGCTTGATGGATTGAGAGATGTTTGGAGTGAAGGTTGAGTATGGAGGTGTGTAAGAATGATGAGCATGGGAGAGGGGATGTAGGGCGTGAGTGAGAGCAAAGGCGAGGTAGGAGGGGCGCGAGGACTGTGAGGAGTAGAGGTGGATGAAGGCGTTGCTGGAGAAGTAGGCATACCACGACCCCGTGGGAGATTTGGGAGGATGGAATAGTCGCATGGGAGTGTGGGGGTGTTTAGTGTAGGGATGTTGCGTGGGAGGGTAGATGGGTTGCAGAATGTGATATTTGCTAGAGATTTGTAGTAGAGGTTTTCCTCAAAAAATTATGAGTATGGATGGCTAAAATATCGTGTTAGATCAATTATTTGGGTTGAAGGAAACCTTGAGAATGGGATACAAGCCGGAGATCAGCAGAAGCCTGAGAAAGGGCTGGCTCTGATAAAAAAAAATTGAAACATAAAAATAACCAGCATAAGTACGCCAAATAATCCACGAATGGATAAATAATAGAATATAAAATTGTTAAGATATAACATGTTTTACAATTACATTGCCTTGAGCTTTATAAACCATTATGCACCTTTTCAATATAAGTCATGTCTTTTAACTTTTCATAATTATTTAATTAATTATTATTATTTAATAATTATTAATTATTAATATTGATATGTGAATGATATTTATTATTATTAATTTATGTTATGTTATATAAATTTTTATATAACACTCTGATAAAGTATCGACCATGGAAGCTCTGTATGATGAGTTGCAACAAAAGATAGAGTGTAACCAATCCTATGATTATAAATATCTTGATGACATATGTGACAAGCTAGCCAACTTGGAGTCGCTACCCAACCAGATGTTGAAACTCATAGCAACATAGAATCCAATCCGCGCTTCACAATATTTAAGTTACCAATGGTAAGGCCAACCTCCCCAAAAGGAAGTGGTTGGATCATCCAATCCCAATGGGCATCAATCCACCCCACATATATATGATGAGATGACTAACATGTGGCATAGACTTACTAAATTCGATCTCAACAAAGTCAATGGTTCCAACCCCATAGGATGGGTGACTTTGATGGAATATTACTTTTTTTTGCATGGCATCATAGATGACTTGATGAAACATTGTGTGGTTGTCTTATATTTGGATTTTAAACATTGAAAATGGTGGGAATGGTGGTAGTGGCACAAGAAACTCCTAGGGGTTTATATTTCTTAGACACGATTTGTCTTAGGCCATTATGAATGCTTTGAAACAAACACTCATTATTTGGGATGATTGGACTAGCTTAAATAATCAAACACATTTGAATATTTCATATATGCTTTTGAGTAGTTGGCCATCTGCATCGAAGGCATGCCCAATATTTTTTTCAAGGAATGATTTATCAGTGATCTAAAATAAGAGATGCATGCATAGGTCTTAATGGGTCATTCTACTATTTGGTTAGAAACCACTCAAACAACTTAGGAAGCCCAAAAGGTGATGAATGCTCACACAAAAAGGCCCCATTTATTCCCCATACTTTCCCCAATATTTCCCCTACCACTAATCCCTCAGTTTCCTCTCCATCTCTCAAGATCCACAAGTTAATTAGATCCAAAATTGTGGAATGTCAACTTAAAGGTATCAGTTACAAGTGTAATGAGAGATACTTCCCTAGGCATAAATGTAAGGATAAAAAACTCTTTATGGCAATTTTGGAGGACATTTATGATGATAAAGCTAAATTTATACCCACATAGCTCCTTCATCCATCCATGGAAGACATGTCGCCACTTGATTTGTTAGAGGTGGAACCCTATATTTCCTTGCATGCCTTGACTAATATGTCTACTCCCCAAACCCTCAAATTGACTAGTTAAATAAAACATTACAAAACCATTATCTTAATTGACAATAGTAGCACTCATAACTTAATTCATTTACATGTCACCCAAGAAACACACCACTACATCCAAGCTGTGAACTACTTCCAAATCATGATTGCTAATGGGGGCCCTATGAAATGTGGTGTTCATTTTGAAAATATAAGGATTCAAATGGGGGATTATTCCATTAAAACCCACATGTTCACTATTGAAATGGGTGGTTGTGATAGTGTCTTGGATGTTGAATGGTTTTGTATATTAGGTCCCATCACCATGGATTTCCATGAGTTATACATGAGTTTCTAGAAGAAGGGGCATACCTACACTTTTAAAGGAATTACAACAGGCTCTTTATAGATGATCATCTCCCACCATATGGAAAATATTCTTAAAAGTGTTATTTCAAGCATTGTGTACAATTTCCATGCCATTCAATCTTTTGAGACGCCTTCTCAACACCATTTTTACATGGATTTAGTCTTATCCAAACACCATTATGTATTTGAACCTCCTAAATAACTCTCAACTTCTCGAGGAGAGCATGACCATTATATTCCACTTATACTTGGTATCCTCTCACCCAACATATGCTCGTATCACCATCCATTTGTTGAAAAAAATGAAATACAAAAGATATTTCAAGAGTTTCTAGTCATTGGTGTTATTTTCCCTAGTACCAACCAATATTCATTAGCACTCATCATGGTACTCAAGAAGAAGGCACTTGACACATGTGTCCTGACTTACAAGTTATGAACGAATTGAAAGTCAAGGATAATTTTCCCATTTCGATCATTTATGAACTTTTGAATGAGCTCAAGGGTGCTCAATTCTTCACCAAGCTCAATCTATGCTTGGGTTATGACCATATTTGCATGAAGGAGACATTGTTTTCTAAAGCTACTTTTCACACTCGTGAAAGCCATTGTGATTTCTTGGTGATTCCCTCTTTCCTTTGCAGTGCACCTTCCACCTTCCTGATTCTAATGAACAAAATATTGAAATATTTTCTACATTAGTTTGTCCTTGTCTATTTTATAACATATTGATCTCGAATAAAACTTGGCAATCCCATGCCACCCATGTGGATCAATTCTTACAACTACATGTTGATCATCAATTCCTTCTTAAGAGGTCCAAATGTTTCTTTTGTGTCTTTGAAACGGAATATTTGGGCCATATTGTTGGTATGGATGGTGTGCATGTGGATCCAAAGAAAATTGAAGTGATGAATTATTAGCCTCGCCCCAAAACTATTAAAATAATAAGAGTTTTTTTGGGTTTCACTAGTTATAATTCCAAAAAGTTCATAGAGAACTATGGCAACATTGTAGCTCCCTTCAAAGATTTGGAAAAAAATGCTTCTAGTTGAAGTGAAATTGTGAAAGGGGTTTAGAAGACTTGAAGGATGTTCTATGTACAACCCAAGTACTCACTTCACTTGAATTCACTAATACCTTTGTCTTGGAATGTGATGCCTCAAGCAAAGGAATGTGAGTAGTACTCATGCAAGTGGGACAACCATTGGCTTGTACTAGCAAACAACTATGTGAGAGGCACTGGGAAAATCAATTTGTGAAAAGGATATCATGGTCATATTGCATATTGTGGATATCTAGCATCCATGGCTACTTGGGAAATGTTTGTACATTAAAACTAATCACTGTAGCTTGAAATATTGCATGGATCAATGGATTTCTTTCCTTGAGAAATAAAAATGGGTCACAAAAAAGTTGGGATATGACTATGAGATAATTTATAAGAAGGGGAGTGAAAATCTAGTAGCATATGCTCTCTTTCAAAAGTATGAAAATGAAGGTTCCCTCTTTCCACTCTCCTTCATAGTAGGCACACATTGTTTGAATGACATCCGTAAATAATGGTTACCAGATTCCAATATTGCTAGCTTGATCCAAAAACTTCAAATGGAGCCCCGTGCATATCTAGGATACACTTGGAAAAATGAAGAGCTTTGCTATAAAGGGAATCTATATATGAATAAGTAATCCGAATTAAAATCATGGTTGTTATATGAACTACATAATCCCATAGAAGGTCATTCAGGGTTTCATTAAAAATATAAAAGGATCAAACAATAATTTTTCTTGGAAAGCATGAAGGACATCCACATCATTGTAGCATAGTGTGACATTTTCCAAAGACATAAGGGAGAGATAGTGAAACCTCCATGTGAACTACAACCTTTACCCATTGCACTAGTTGTACAAACTAACTTTTCTATGTACTTCATTATGTGGTTGCCAAAATTTGACATGAAATATGTAATCCTGGTTTTGTTTGATAACCTTTCCAAATATGCTCATTTTTGTGCTCTGCAACACCCTTTCAAGGCCTCTAATGTAGATCAAGTATTCCCAGATAATAATTTTAAACTCCATGATATGCCGTAGTCTATTGTGATGGACCATAACCCCACCTTCATGAGCAATTTCTGACAAGAGTTGTTTTGGATCTAGATCACTCAATTGAATCTCAACACAACCTATCACCCCCAAACTGATGGTTAGAATGAATTTTCAAAAAGTACTTGGAGGAATATTTGCAATGCTTTACTTTAGAGAGACAATCCCAATGTGTTTAATGGTTATCTCTAGAATATTGGAGGCATAATACAACTTATCAAGGTGTCACTTGAATGAGCCCCTTTGAGGTTGTCTATGGCCAAAATCCCCCATCAACACTAACTTACTTAGAAAGAATGATTCCCTTTGAGGTTGTCTATGGACAAAATCCCCCATCAATACTAAATTACTTAGACAGAATCTCTAAGGTGTAGGAGGTAGACAAAAACCTCATATCTCAAGCCAACATTCTCTACACCTTTAAGGACAATCTTGTAATGGATCAAAATAGGATAAGTAACACGTTGATCAACATCGTTCCAAACGCCATTTTGAAGAATGGGATCAAGTGTTCCTCCATCTACAACCTTACAAGAAAGCCTCACTTAAGTAAAACCACCACTAAAAGCTCGTTCCCAAGTTTTATGGCCCCTATAAGGTCCTCAAACATGATAGGCCAATTGGATCTCCTTAGATACTCTAAGATTTATCCAACCTTTCATGTCTCCTTCTAAAAGAAAGTGGTTGGCTCTAATTGGGGTATTCAAACTAGCCTTCCAAAATTGGATGAAGAAGGTTCCATTTGGTTGTAGCTTGAGGCAATGCTTGAAAACAGAGAACATTGTCTCCACCAACTTACTATCCTAAAGGTCCTGACACAATGGAATGATACATGGCCTGACGATGCCACATGGGAACTAACATAGGTATTTCAAAATATTTTTCATATCCAACCTTGAGGACAATAATGATTTCTAAGGGGGAGGAGATGTTAGGGTCCCACCCTAACCCCTTTAAGTAGATAAATGTGTTTCTATGTATTGAGGCCATCTCTATTAAATAAGGCCCATGAAGTAGATATTATATGAAAGCAATAATTGTAAGAAGGTGTAATGTAAGGTTCTGTCAGTTAGAAAGTTCATAGGAGGTTAGACATAAACTATAATAAGAAGGATTACTAAAAGGTTCTATTTACTAGATAGTTCCTTCAATATCCTTCAGTAGAAAGTTCCTTCAGTAAAAAGTTCCTAGAAAGTTCCTATAAGGTTAGATAGAAATTATATAAATAAATAGAAGCAATGTAATAAGATGTCTTGTGAAGCATATTGTAATTGGAGATATGCTTTGTTGGAGGTTTCCCCTAAAAAATGCAAGTGAACATTTCTTTCATCAATAAAGGTATTGTTATTTGTGGTATTTTGGTTCTTCTACAATTGCTTGTGGCAATTATATTATTTTTACTTTAATTGTCGTTGTAATTCTGTCTTTTTCACTCTAAATCTTGCTTTTTCTTTTCTTTTCTTTTTATTCATTATTATTTCTGCTTTGAATCTTTTATTTTGCTAATAAGGAACACTACAATTGGTTTTCCTTTTGCTATCTTCTATGCCAATTTTGAAGAGTATTTTTTTTATAATCATTGTGGGATTTGAGTACCTTCTTTCATTGCTCCTATGTATGTGTGTTCCCACTTGGATCTGATTTTATATGTTTTTGCTTCACCTCTTTTGAAGAGTCATGTGAAAATGTTTTGGGAGATTATAGTTTTGAGGCAAGATTCTTTGTTTGCTTTGTCAATTTTGAAGAATATTGTGTGAAGGATTTTAAGAGGTTGTAGTTACAGATTGACACTCCAATGGGAGTTGTTTTTGCACCTTGTGATGTCTATGATGTTGTCAACACTGGTCACTATTTTGTTCTCTACCTAATAAAAAAATAAAGGGAATTATTATAATGTTTATTTGGCCAAATAATTTCCTCCCACATATTTCCAGAGTGAATATTAAGTGGAGATGTAATCTTTACTTGGTCAAATACATGGTTTCTACCTTTTATCCCAAAGTCTAGCTCAAGGTGGGGGGTGTTGGTGTTGAGGTAATTAAAATCAACTTAGAGGCCTTGTGGTGGTCATTAAGTGATTTGACTCACCATTTGTAAATGGTTATTGCTTACGTTGGTTGTAGTGTAGTGGTAATGTTTACTTAGATCCCTCTGTAGTCATTAACGTAATTTACTGTATACCATTTGTGAGTCATTGATTAGTCTACAATAGCTGTTAGCATTAGGTTAAAATTGTCTACCCTAATACCTATAAAATGTGGTTCTCGCCACTATTATAACCACTTAGTTGTATATGTCATTCATGATAATTTAGATATGAGGGGAGCCATGTTTGGTGTGATATGCTTCTAATTATCTTGGGCTATCAGTGCATACCTTCGACAAAATTATCCACATTGATGGTTAATTCTTCCATAATCCCTTCACTAAAGTTTGGTAAATGAGACTACCCTATTTTCTCAAAAACCGCTGAGAGATGAACGTACCAATATGGATGGTTTCTAGTAAAGGGTTTCTTCCCACTCAAAACAACACATGAGGGACATTAGCCTTACCCAAATAGTAAAAGATCTAAAGACTATAGTTGTCATACTGGAATCCAAGTTCCATGGTATACTGTTGAGAACATCCCCTCAAAACAACACCCACTTTGGAGAACCATTGTTTGATCTTCTTCTATTGAAAAAAGGATGTAGATGCAACCTCTAGGGAAGAATATGACACAAAAATATCCCAAAACCAAATTGGCACATGACTTTATTGTTCGTTTGGAATTTTTTTTTGTTAGCACTAGGAAATTTTAGACCTTGCAAATCAAACCGATGTTGGGGAATTTTTTCAATCAATAATATGGATTCTCACTATAGATATCCAATGGAGTAAGGGGATTTGACTTAAATATGCCCTTTCATGAATTGTTTAAATGAACAAGAATCAAGCTAATGGGGGCTTTCTTCCACCATAGGGGCTCCAATTCAACAAATCCCATAGAGAACTTCAAGATTAGTGCCACCATGAGAAGGTATACCCTCCATTAGAGCAAATTTGAGGTCTAAATGGGCTTCCTAAGGAAAATAAGAAAATAATAGATATAATAATAACACAATATTTTGGAGGAAAAGATAAAAAAACTTCATTTTTCCTTCGTATTTTCAACATATCTCCTTTTTCATTCGTATTTTCAACATGTCTCCCTGTCATTTTACTAAAATTTCGAGCAGGAGCACTTGTTGGATGTGGAATTAAAAAAAAATAAAAATTTCTCTTCCTCCAAAATTCATAATTATTATATTATTATTATATGCCAACTCAACCATTATGGTTGACTCTTTTCTTGAAATTCTATTAGTTCTTGAATTCAATAGCTCTTTTTTTATGATGTGTTTTTTCTTCTTCTTATGATATGGCTTGTTTTCTTATAACGACCATTTTAGACCCCAAATTTGCTCTAATGCACAAATCGAACTTGAAATTCACATCTCCAAGCACTTTCCATTAATGATGACAACATGAAGAGAAATACTAACAAACACAATGTACACAACTTTTATATAGTAGTTTGTTTTCTAGTTGGTAATCCAACTGCCTAATTTAATTTAGGTTAAACTACTCAATGAATCCATGAAATCATGATGAAATACAATGTTATGAAATCAACATATTTTTTATTGTATTATCATCCAGACAATTGACATTGTGCATGGAGGTTGAGATACAAAATTACCCACTCCTTTATACTTCTTGTATGAAGTGACCAACTAAATAAACAACTCTAGGTATGTTATCCACTAAAGGTGCAAACTTTTTTATAATCGTGTTCATTTTTCTAGGACATGTAATGACTTATCATTAATATGAATGCTTGTTTACTTTAAATGAAACATAATCACAACGAATTCAAAAATGAATTTTATGAGCAATTTGTCATAACTATCTAACTGTGTAGCTTTAAGACATAAGTCACTACCAACCATTCAACTTCTCTTTTCTTCTAGCCCCAAGGGTTAGCTCAATTGGTAAGACGTGCGCACACTCTCTTGGTTCGGGGGGAGGTCACGAGTTCGAGCCTTGAGTCCTCTGGGGTTAGGCCTTCTGCTAGGATGGCTGGCGGTTTACCACCTCTACCATCCACGAATGTGGGGAAGTATTGCTGGGTTTCCCGTGGATCTTTCCATCTGAAGAGAAAAAAAAAATCTCTTTTCTTCTATATATAGCATTGATATGCATAAACGTTGTACAATCAAATAGAATGTAGAGTTCATTAATGATATAATATCAAATATGATTAATGACTTATCATTAATATGAATATGAATGATTGTTTACTTTAAAAAATACATAATCACAAAGAAATGAGAAATAAATTTCATAAGCAATTTGTCATAACCATCTAACTTTGTAGCTTTGAGACATAAGTCACTACTAACCACTCAACTTCTCGTTTCTTCTATATGTAGCATTGATATGCATCAAAGCTATACAATCAAATAAAATATGGAGTTCATTAATGATATAGTATCAAATATGATTTAAAGTGCCTCACTAATAAAATGTAGAATTCATTAATGATAACTTGAAAATATGATAATAATGTTTTTCACATTTCAAATCTCAAAAGACAATTTGGTCAACATCAAACTGCTCAGATGAGTTGAAAACTTGATTTTTTCGCTCTGTTGGGGTTTGCTCTCGGCCGCTTGTAGCCCTTGGCTATGAGCAAGGGTTTTGTCTCGGCTTCTGGCCTCGACGTCCATGGATCCGCCCGATCCTGACCCTGAAAGCTTTGAAGAACGTTTTCTTTGTATCGTGGCCTCTCAAGCTCCCCCCCGTCCAATGCCCCTCCCACCTCTCGTTTTGTGAAACGCACAAAAATTCTGGATGCAAGTTATCTTCAGCTACATCCAAGTGGAAAGAAGTCATTTTGTCTGAGAAAGGACTGATAGGTTTGTTTACGGGACTCTGGCCCTCCCCCAGATATGTTGAAGTTTGGCTTAGTAAGAACTGGAGACCTCTTATTCAAGGGGAAGTGCAACAAATCTTTTGTGGCAAGGGATATTTTGTCTTCATCTTTGAAAAGAAAGAAGACCGAGATCTCATTTTCAGAAGTGGACCATATTTTATGGGCCCAAGAGGTATGTATCTCAACAAATGGGATCTCTCCTTTGATCCTGAAAAATGCATTCCCAAGGCAATTCTGGTTTGGGTAAAGCTCCCCCATCTTCTCTTGCACTGTTGGAACGATGAGGACTTTCATTCAATCGAAAATACCTTGGGGAAATACATTGATAAATCGGAGCCCAAAGCCCCCATGTTCTCTTGCGCAAGGATTTGTGTGGAAGTCGATCTAGAGAAAGGGCTCCCTGAAGCCATCAACCTGTCCATTGATGGATGGAATCATCTGCAAACGGTGGACTATGAGCAAATACCCTTTAAATGTAAGTATTGTCACAAATACAAGCATTTTTCCAAGTTCTTCCCTAAAAGACCAGATAAGCCCAACGCTGATGTGAACCCGGAAGAAGGATGGATGTAGCAAGCAAAAGAAAGGGTACAAGAGCAGCACCATCACAACCACATACCACTTCGGCAAAGAATGCAGCTGGAAATAAGTTCCAAGTTCTTTCTAATGAAGAAACAGAAGCTGTGGAAACTGTCAAAGGAGATGAAACAAGCATCCCTCAGGGGTAGGAAGCCCCAAAAGAAACGCCTCCACTAAAGCAGAGCGAGCCAATGGATCAAGACATACCCGTTCAAAGTCACCTAGAAGCAAGACCTGAATCCTTTGCAAATACTGGAGGCTCTTTCACCCGATCAAGGACAAAAGCAAATTGGGAGGAAATTTTTGAAAATTCCAAAGAAGATCTAGAGCCTAAAGCTAGAAGGGGAAGGAGATCCAACAAGACAGTCAAAGAACAGGAAGCAGTAAGGGACAGAGCGGCATGAAAACAATCTAATTTAGACTTTCTGGTAAGAAACCCTCAGGCCGATAAATATCTTCTTAGTGCCGAAGAAGAGAAAAAGGAAAGGGAAAGGGCGCTCCACTCACATAAGAAATAATGAAGCTTCTCTCTTGGAATTGTTGAGGATTAGGAGGTCAACAGAAAATAGAAGTTATCAAAAGAATAAAATCAATGGAATCCAACTCCATCCTCCTCATCCAAGAGATAAAAAAGACTGTTGAAGGGGAAGGGAAAGCAGCTAGCAGTTAGCGCAACTGGGGCCGCAGGAGGCCTTCTCACTTGGTGGGATGAGGAGAAATTCTCTATGCGTTCAACTATTGAAGATATGAATTGGCTCTTCATAGAGCTTGAATGCAAGGAAAACAAGGAGGTCCTTTGGGTTGGGAACGTCTACGGTCCCACCATTTAGGCTTAGAAAGAATCCTTTTGGAACTCTTTGGAAGACCAATGTGCAGGGAAAAAACACATCCCCTGTATCATTGTCAGTGATTTCATTGTTACCATCTTGACGGATGAACGCAGAGGGGGCTCCAAAATCAGGGACCCATTCGGTGAAAGGTTGGAGGATTTGACCTCTCTATGGGGCTTATCAGATATCAAACCTAGAAACGGTAACTTCACTTGGAACAAAAAAAGGCTTGGCTGGCCAAGACACATTGCAACAAGACTGGATAGAGTTATGGTCAGCACCCACCTTCTCAAGAATTTTTCCATCCTAGAATCTAAGCTCCTCTGCGTGGTTGTTTCGGACCACAAGCCAATTTGCTTTTTCCTCTCTTCGGTTGGGAAACTTGGGCCGCTCCCTTTTTGCTTTAACCACCTTTGGTTGGAGACAGAGGGAGTGATGGACATCATCCGTAACGCTTGGAACATCTTTATTCATGGACCCCCGGCATTTATTTGGGAACAAAAGATGAAGCAGGTCAAGATCGCCCTTAAGCAATGGGCCATGGATCGCCCTTTATAATGATGAAGATGAAGTCTCGCAAGAAGATATGGTTGATATGGCCAAGGAGAAAATAAAAAAAGGCCATATGGTCCCTTCATCCTAAAAAAGCCCCTGGGCCAGATGGCTTCCTTATTCGCTTCTATAGGATGTGTTGGCAAGTAATAAAAAGGATCTGTTTTGCCTTATCTCCTAGATGTCTAAAGGGAAGATGGGTGGGGCAACCAACTCCACCTTTCTTGCTCTAATTCCTAAATAGCCCAACCCCTCCTCCATTAAGCGATTCAGGCCAATTTCACTCTGTAATGCCTCCTATAAGATCTTCTCCAAAGTCCTAGCCCTTAGACTAAAGGCTATTATCCCTTCTCTAATCTCTCCAAACCAGGGAGGCTTCATTTCAGGTTGGCATATAAGTGATAACATCCTCCTTGTTCAAGAAGCGATACATTCTAGTTTGAAAAAGAGGGAGGCTGGGATGGCCATTGAACTTGATTTAGCAAATGCCTTCGATCATTTAAGGCATGATTTTACTTTCCTAATTCTGGATAAGTATGGTTTCCCACCTATCTTTGTCAAGCAAATCCAAGCCTGTATAAGCTCTCCCTAGATAGCCCCCCTAATCAATGGCATGCCCTACGACTTCTTCAAATCCAAAAGAGGAATCAGGCAGGGATGTCCCCTCTCCCCATTCCTATACATCATGGTTGCCTACTCCCTGAGGAGAAGGCTCAATAAACTCCTTGAGGAGGGAAAAATTCCAAGTCTCTCTTTTAAAGTAGGGATTCAACCCATCAATCATGCTCTCTTCACTGACGGTACCATCCTATTGGGGAGCGCATCCCCCCAGATTGTCAGGCATTTCTTCCGATCCCTTGACCTCTTTCTCTGCTCCTCTGGCAATATGGCAAATTTGGATAAACGTCATCTCTATCGTTGGAATAGCAATGTCAACACCCTTAGAGATATCTCTCAGATCCTTAATATCAAAGTAAACCATGATTGGACTCACTTCAATTATCTGGGGATCCCCATTACCAAAAAATCCTTCTCTTTCGCAATGTGGAAACCTGTTATACAAAAGATCAAAAACATGATCCTTTTTTTGGGCTTCAGATGGCTCAACCTTGCAGGGAAAACCACTCTCATTCAGTCTGTCCTATCCTCCTACCCCATCTACACTAGCTCAATGATCCTTGCTCCCAAGACGGTCACAAACAACATTTGCATGGAAATAATAAAGTTCCTTTGGCGGGGAGGTAAAGTCCAGAACAAAAAGTTCCATCTGGTGAGTTGGGTTACTGTGAAATCCCCTAAATTGAAAGGGGGGCTGGGCATCAGAGACCCGGAGCAAATGAATAAAGTTCTAGGAGCCAAATTAGTCCAGAGAATGGCAACATGAAGTAGGGATTGGTGGAAAGAGGTTTTAAGGAAAAAATATATAAGGAATCCCAGGTCCAAAATCTTTAATCATTCTTGGGAAGGGCAAGGCACATCGATCTGGTAGCTATGCAAAACCTCCCTAAATCTGATACAAACCGACTTCTACTGGATTCCTATAAATGGCAAGAAGATCAAAATCTAGACTGATAGAATTAATGGGCACCCCCCATTATCTTATGTTTCCATCTTGGAGGATCTCACCAAATGGGCTAGTGACAGTGGCATCCAAACCCTCTACTACTTATCCACGTGGGACCAAAATAGGAATTGGAATGGGTGGAAAATGCTCCATCCACCTAAGCATCTAAAACACGCTGCCGACCTCTTGCTCATGTTCCTCCACAACATTGCTCCCATCAACAAAACCTCTAGAGAATCCATTGGTAGGGGTAGCAATGGTAATTACACCGTCAAGGAAGGATACAAGCTGCTACAAATTGATAATGTCATTGCCACAACTAATCTATGGAAAAAGGTATGGAATCCGGATTACATCCCCAAAGTCAACTGTTTTATTTGGCTATTAATGCACAACAAATTACTCACATTTGACAATCTCAGCAAAAGAGGAATAGAAGGCCCCTCTATATGTGCTTTATGCAATGTAGACTCAGAGACTGCTCCCCATCTCTTTCTTCACTGCAGCGTCTCCCTTCAAGTTTGGAGGTCCATTTTGCAACCTATTTGTGCCCATTTTAAGCCTCCCGATTCTCCTGGACAACTCCTCATAGTCTGGAACAATTTCTTCCTAGGAACTCTCAGGAAGAAAACCACTCTAAGATGGCTTTGGAATTCCTTTCCTAAAAACCTATGCCGATAACTCTGTTTGGCCAGGAACATATCAATATTCAAAGGTGAAAAGGTGGTCCCAAATCGGATAGTTTCAAAAAATATTAGAATGAAAGTATAAAAATTGGCCTCAAGAGGGCTGGGCCTTACAGAGTCAGAGGACATACCAAACCAAGTTTCTAGATGGTGCAGCACCTTCCTACAGAAGAGCTCCCCTCAGTCCAAAAGATTTTACTTTATTTAGCCTTGGGAGATCATGAAAAGCTTCGACGATCTCACTCGATGGATTCAAGAGCAGAACTCTTATTCTCTATTTTTTTATGGGGCCTCAAGAGGCAACCCAGGGGAGGCAGGTGCAGGGGGCGGGGTCATTCTCGACCCCAGAGGACAAATGGTAAAATCCTTTGCTTAGGGACTGGGACACAAGACTAACAACGAGGCTGAGTGGTTGGCTCTCTTTCAATGTTTGGAAATGATAGACAAAAGAATCATTACAATTCTGCTAGTATTTGGGGACTTGTGACATATTATTCTCAAAATGAAAACAGGCTACTCATTAGGCTCCATCAAATGTAGAAGGCTCTACAACAGGATCACTCAGCTTCCTCTTCCTGCTAGCATTTCCTACTATCATATACTAAGGGAGAATAACTCCAAGGAAGATTTGTTGGCAAATTTAGGAGCCTCTCTCCCTATGGGTTCCATTTCTCTGAATTATGAAGGGGTTAGCAGTAAATATATACCTGAACTTCCATCCCTAACTTCCATCAAGGGTCCTCTCCCCTAATGCTAAGTCACAATACTGGGCTAAAAATTATGCATAGGTCTTTAGTTTGGGAGGTTGCGTGGATGCTTGGCAAGCCCATGCATAAATTGTTGGGACGCGTGGTATGCACCACCCTCCCTCCTTAATGCTCCGTCCATTCCTTTTATGACTGTCCTCCAGAGACTTCACCTCGCGCTCAGCTCTCATGCTCCTACCCAACTGTTCGCTCGTGTAATGGCTCTCCCGTGGGTCATCATCCTCCGTCTCCTTCCTTTGCACTCGCCATTGTTCATGCAAGGTTTTGAGTTCTCCCCAATCGACGAGGTGCAGTTTCCTCTGCAAATCCCTGAGCTCTCTATTGGGTGGATGATATCCTTGGCCCGCTCGAGTTTTCTGCATTGTAGTTTCCCTTGGTCTTTGTATTTTGTTAAGTCTCCGACCCCACCCTCTATTGGTGCTTACCCGTCTATGTTTTATGAGTTTTGTGATTTTGGGTGCCCTACGTGCCCCGAGTCTGCTTATTCTCCCTTTGGTGTTACCGTCTGCTTGTGCTCTACTGTAGTGGAGCTTGGGTGTCATTTCTCCTCTCTGCACTTGGGAGACATTGCAGGTAGACTTTCCCCTTTGCTTGCTTGTCCTACTCAGAATTTAGAGCATCCTGCAGAGCGGGCTCTCTGGTCTACGAGGAATTTGAATAGAAAAACCCCCCAGTGCGAGTTAAGACATAGTTTTTGCAGCAAAATTCCCCCTCCTATGTTTAGTATGGAGTGTAGAGGAATGGACCCAGTCCAACGAATTGTTTTGGAGGGCTTTGATGATCTGAAGGTCAATATACAACGTTTGGCAGATTTCATGGCTGTTGGTATTGCCAGTAGCAGGGAGACTACTAAGGAGGTCAATCAACTAGTGGAGGATGTTCGTTATGTCTCCTACCAGACCAGTTGTCACGATGCAAGAATCGATGACGATGATATGGACATGAAATAAATGACGGGCAAGATTGATTGTATTCAGGAAGACCTCCAGAACTTGGTGCAGCTGAATCAGGGAAGTCATGCTCAAGACAGTCTAGGAATTGCCACTCAAAAAATGGAAGAAGACTCACTCACCCAGCCTGTGGGGTTTCTAGGAAAACCTAAATAATTTCCTGTTAGTTCATTTTTTTTGTATTATCCTAAATCATTTTTTTGTATTATCCTAAATCAGCAATTTATCCGGATTTATATTACTTCTGTAAATATTCAGAACCGTAACTATCTTAGCGGCTCTAGAAGGCCCTCTCTATGGCCATTTTTTGTTCCAGTATCTTCCTTCCTTCTTGAATCTTCATTATGCTGTAAATTTGTACTGAATAACTGTGCACATCCCCTTTAATATATACTTTTCTTATATTATCCTAAATCAATAGTTTATCTGGATTTATACTACTTCTGTAAATATTCAAAACAGTAACTATCTTAGTGGCTCTAGAGGGTCCTCTCTATGGCCATTTTTTGTTCCAGTATCTTCCTTCCTTCTTGAATCTTCATTCTGCTGTAATTTTGTATTGAATGGCTATGCACAACCCCTTTAATATATACTTTTCTCAGTTTCTGTTAAAAAAAAAACTTGCAAATATGAAATAAACTACTTCAATAATCTTGTTCTGGATTAGAGTTTAAAAGGCCTCACTAATCACATGTACAATCCCTATCTCATTTTAAATGTTATTTTCAATGAATCCCTTTTTCCCACTTGCAATACGTGGTAAACTATAACACCCCGTTTTGACATTTCTACCTGAACTACTATTATATGTTGTATTTGTTTGATTGTGAGACCTCGTCGGTTTGACGACACTGTGGACATATGGTTCTATTATTTTGCCGATATATATATGTGTGTGTGTGATGATAGTATTATGGTCGGTAGTCATGTTTAGATATGTATCATTTGTTAAGTATGTCAAATATATGGAAATTACTGAATGATGGGTACGTGGATACCGTTACAGATATGTTGAAATAATGAATGTTATGCCAGGTGCATGGCGAATGAATGAGTTTATTGTTGTCATGTTATGATGAGATATATGTGTACATATCGAGGATTATGCACAATATCCTATATTGTATGTCGAGGACTAACTTACAGGTTGAAACGGCTAAGTGATAGCTGGATCCTACGAGGTGGGAGGACCTCGGGGACATGGACTTCTAAAGATAAAATGGTATGCGAATGATGCATTATTTACTTTCATATGGCTATTATGCTATTTATTATGATGTATGTTATGACATGGGTGGGGTAGAGTTCCAGAAAACTCAACCGCCCAGATCGGTTATACGATGACAGACCGAGTACAAGTGCCACGCTGTTGTTATGTCGAGTAGACATAGTCCCTTGTTCCATTAGGGGGGTGGAGGATTTACCCACCGTCTATCCCTGAAACCTAGAGTCATGGGAGGGCTGTGCTAC
Organism: Pseudotsuga menziesii; assembly: GCA_001517045.1. Lineage (NCBI taxonomy): Eukaryota > Viridiplantae > Streptophyta > Pinopsida > Pinales > Pinaceae > Pseudotsuga > Pseudotsuga menziesii. The sequence goes on along the minus strand of LPNX010767574.1, from coordinate 197,343 downwards.
GGTGCACTCCCCAAGGTGTGTGATGATGACTGGTGGTTACCTGCTGGGGAAGCTTGGTCGATGTGGTCGACACTTCCGCTTACAGGTTCTAGCTGGAACCGGTCATGGCTTGACATTCCAGGGTAGTCTAGCAGAGGACAGGATAGGATGTGGAAGTTAGTAATGATGTAGGTAGATAGATGTAGCGTGAAGTAGGGGTGAAAACAAGATCTAACTGTAGGTGTGTAAAACCCTTGATTAGTATGTGTCGTAAATTAGTGATGTATGAATTGTCGTAACATGGATTTT
>LPNX010767574.1:162730-196679 GCA_001517045.1 Pseudotsuga menziesii | reverse complement strand
TAAAGTCAATTGAATTAAAAGTTATGGTTGGGAAGTGACCCAACCAACACCTTGCAATATTAATTTAATATTTAAATTTGTCCAAGTCAACTTAAATTATTACAAATTAATCCAAGTCCAAGTAGAGGGCTCAAGGACTTAAATGGTAGATGGAAGGGGGTTGGATAAAATTTATGATGAAGATAGGGGTAGTAATGGGGGAGGTTGGCAAACATGGAGATAAAAGGGAGAAAGGAGGGAGGAGAAAAGGAGGATTCTTACCTTAGTTTTTTTTGGAGAAGTTTTGGGAGAAGAGGGCTGCAAGGAAGGGATTTTGTTGGAGATTGTTCTTTTGAGGGGATATAACAGTAGGGCTTGTACTCGGTTGGGGCTCGGGGGTCCAAAGGGGTACCTTTGGAGCTGGGTGGTTGGCGAGACCTCGCCAGTTGGCAGGGTGGCAAAACTGGTTGGGCTGGTTGAGTCTCAGAACTTGGGAAAGACTTTTGGCTGTAGGGAAAAGCAAGGAGAAACGGCAAGCAATGACAGCAACAAAGGTGGACCTACTAGCTACCTACAGGTATTTTCCAGCAGTTTATATGACAATTCTGTTTATTAAATTTTAAAAGTTTATATGGCAAATTCTGTTTATTAAATATCAAAGGTTTATATGTTGTGATCATCCTTGCTACCTGCACAATTAAACAGTAAAATTGTTAGAATAGATAAAACAGCATTTTAGATTTTCAAACTGTATATATATATAGTGAATTTTCTGACTGTAAATAAAAACTAAAAGAGACCCAGTAGGGGGCTCTACATAAACAGCTTCAAATCCATTTGTGTGAAATGTTTAGCTTATGTTTAGTTAATTAATCATTTCTTTAATATATTATTACTAACATCTTTAAATAGTTTAAAAATTTATTACAAATTTTTATCATTAGCTTTTAAATAAGACTATTCCAGTTTAACTTTTCATTAAGAATAAATCATTTTCACAACCAAAACTGAAAAGATACGTATAAACATCTTTCAAATTCTATGACCAATTATTTATCAAGGCCAATATTACAATATATGCTTTTGTAAGCAAAATTAACTACCCTTAACCTTCGGCACCAATAATTACCAAAGTCACAAACCAAACCAGTTATGTATCAAAGTAAACTTGTTATTACCCAGAGATGTCTATATGGTTAGGAAGTAGACTATAGGCTAAGCTTGGCTCAAAAGAAATCTTCAAAAGACAACGTCCTTCACACCTGTTCATTCATCAACAGACTTAAATATTTGGATGGTTAGAAACTTAGGTAGACTATAGGCTAAACTTGGCACAAAAGAAAGCTTCAAAAACAACATCCTTACACCTGTTCATTCATCAACAGACTTAAATATTTGGATGGTTAAGAGTTTAGGTAGACTATAGGCTAAACTTGGCACAAAAGAAAGCTTCAACAGACAACATCCTTACACCTGTTCATTCATCAACAAACTTAAATATTTGGACCTTACACCTGTTCATTCGTCAACAAACTTAAATATTTGGATGGTTAGGAACTTAGGTAGACTATAGGCTAAACTTGGCACAAAAGAAAGCTTCAAAAGACAACATCCTTACACAGCTTCAAAAGACAACATCCTTACACCGCTTCATTCATCAATAGACTTAAATATTTGGATGGTTAGGAACTTAGGTAGACCATAGGCTAAACTCGGCACAAAAGAAAGCTTCAAAAGACAACATCCTTACACCTCTTCATTCATCAACAGACTTAAATATTTGGATGGTTAGGAATTTAGGTGAAGTATAGGCTAAACTTGGCACAAAAGAAAGCTTCAAAAGACAACATCCTTACACCTGCTCATTCATCAACATACTTAAATATTTGGATGGTTTGGAACTTACGTAGACTATAGGCTAAACTTGGCACAAAAGAAAGCTTCAAAAGGCAACATCTGAAATATTTTCAATTCTTCATACTGAAGATCAGAGGTATTTCTCACTTCTGAACAATATACTCTGATCTGAGGTATCTGTTGCATGAGGCTATCAACACATTATATGTGACACATATTACTAAAAGGGAATGTACTTACTCACTCACTAGTATAGATCTATCTTAATATAAGAAATATTAATCATTAAGAAAGATGAAATATACTTTTTAACACAGGAAATATTAATCATTAAGAAAAATGAAAATTGAAATATACTTTGGTGTAAACTTCTTGTTACCTAAAAGATCCATCTATACTAGTTTTTCTTTTTCTTTTTCTTTTATGTTAGCTCTTTTTTTAATTATCTTTTATTACATTAAAGATTGGATGTCAAATATATTTTCTATTTTAGTTTATAAAAGATACCTACCCACCCTCCCATGACCCATCTCATCCAAACTGGCCCAGAGTGCAACTTGCTTCTCTCCATGCAAGTAAACCGGTTTTAACTACAACATCAGAGAGAAATAAGCATGTCACCCAGTTTCGTTTTTCTGAGGGCACTATTCTTCTCCTTTCTCCTATTTCTGCATGAAGCGCACACATCTTAAACTTTTTCATCGAGTATCTAAAGCTTAGGAACGCCTAAAAGAGGGGAGAGACATAATAATCATATATGCAATAGACAATAATCATATATGCAATAGACAGTTAAGTTAAACCCATGCCATTATCTCCTGGGTCAATGACAATAGAACAAACGCATGTGGAAGAGTAACATAAGGCTGTCAAAATATGAACATGCATCTATCAAGAGAGGTAGATTGTTTAAAGCAGGTGAAATTTTCATATCTTTCATCTACTTCGTTCTATACACAGAATCGGTCATTTTACTCATTCTTTCATGATTTATGGTCCTGTCTCTCAATTTCTAATGTCCATACTATTTTGAAAGCTTTTTTTAAGAATGAATTGTATTTTAGTATATTTTTGTTCTAGTATTTTGTTTCAAATTCCGTTCTTCATGATCTCATATCTTAAACAAAAACATCATGTCTGTTAAGAATATGTTGCATTTTAACATACTTTTCATTCTGTTATAAGGTGACCAAAGGAAGCCCATGGAGAGCTGGGGTAAGAGGGCTTGTGAGGAACCCACAAGAAAAATTGGTTTCAAATTATTCTTGTGGCCTGAGATCCATGACGAATAATATTACATAAAGCCATGCCCTGTGTGAAGGTTTGAATCTAGCCCTTCTTGCAAGCATTCACAATTTGTAACGTATAGAGTGAAAGATAGAAATTAGAGTTGTGAGCCACAAAGAGACAACGATCAAGTGGAACAACTGGTAAATTTTGGAGTTGAATTGAAGTTGGACAAACTTCAAATCAAAAGGATAGTCCATCATGGCTTATTAACAAGCCAAGGAGGACTACCAATCTAAGTTAGTGATTAGCATGAGATCCTTGTTCAAATTGAACCATGTTAGTACAGTAGTCTCCATTCTGCAAGTTCCCATCATGCAAGTAAAGCTCATCTACGTTCAGAGTGCTAGAGAGCCTTCCCTATTTCAATGTTACTAAATGTGATGATGCCGAGACGAAGGACCTCTAGTCACATCTCCCTTCGGGAAGAGATCGAGGACATTAGAATGATGCTGGACGAAATACAAATTAGCCATGTCAAATCATTCAGGACCTCCAAGATGAAATATAGGTAATATTCAGCACTAATAGCTTGCTAAAAGACTCGAGATGGTCAAGCACCATAACAAAATGAATGAACACATGGGAGTATACAGGTGGAGATTGCATGCCATGGAAATACAAATTCAACTTGAAGCCAGAGTAGACACTAGGAGCACAATGACTGGTTGGGGGGAGGAGGTTCTTTATAGTCCAGGAGCTATGAAAACTCCCGTAAATCCTCAAACAGTGAGGAGAGGCAGGACACCCTGACAATCACAGAGAGGATGAGGACTCAGGTTAGTAGACCAGAAAATGCATTGTTAGCAACCCAGTAGCTGGAAAAGAATTCCAAGAACAGTGTTATGTATCCAGAAAAAGGTAAATTTTCTCCTTTTAAGAATTACTACTCTAAACTTTGCTCATGCCCAAGTTGTAACTCAATACCCATGTGGGTATCTATATTTCAGAGGGTGAGAAAGTTGTAGATGTGGTCCTTTTCAAACCACTTGTCTGAATTTTGTTCATGTATTTGCTGTAGCTTGGTACCCTCAATGTCATGAAGATTTTCAAAAAAATAAATATGCAAGTCCAAAGAGGGCATTATTATATTATATCCAAGTATAAATGTAAACGCAAAAAGAAAAGTTATAAACTATCATAGATCCATTTCAACCCTGGATTTATCAAAAGCCGAGAAGGATTGATGTTTGAGGAGAGGCATGAAACCTTGACAATCACAGAGAGGATGAGGACTCAAGTTAGTAGACCAGAAAATGCATTGTTAGCAACCCAGTAGCTGGCTATACACGGTGCTGCATATACAATATTGGTAGGCTCCAACATTCAACTCTGCCTCCTATTTGGTGGAGTTTACTTCTATGCAAGGTCTCCCATCTTAACTGGCCAAGTACATCTGAAAACAGCCGATTCTGAAACAATTTTGTTTCATTTCAAACGCTGTTCTTTCCCAGCCATGGCTATGCACGGTGCTGCATATACAATATCGGTAGGTTCCAACATTCAACTCTGCCTCCTATTTGGTGGAGTTTACTTCTATGCAAGGTCTCCCATATTAAACTGTCCAAGTACATCTGAAAACAGCTGATTCTGAAACAATTTTGTTTCATTTCAAACACTGAAAATCACTGCATAGAGAGATCCCAGTCACTGGTCTATCAAGCTTGACAGCATAAGCTTAAATCCACTCACTAAATCTAGTGGAAATTCTATTTTGGCCAGTGTAGAACACATGTGCATAGATATCCCACCTACATACTTATCAAAGAAGTACATAACAAATGCTTGGCAAGGTTATCGGTCCAACCAAACAATTTACATTTTAGTAAAACTGTCAAAGGAGAATGTAATGAACTTTGCAAGGCTATCGGTCCAACCAAACAATTTACATTTTAGTAAAACTGTCAAAGGAGAATGACATGAACTTTGCAGCCTTATTACTCATTTTTGTTATACAGTTGTCTGCAGATAGTCCTTTATTGATTTCAAATATGAAAGTCTAGGTACAGCAAATGCTGCAGAGGATTTTGTTCGAATAAAAAAAACATGAACTCCGAACAATCTTTCGCTGAAGAAAATCTCCACTAGCGCTGTTGTTGAAAATTAGACAGCCTAGCAATTGAACCCAGGATGTGATCACAACCAGCATGCTTCTCTAACACTGCGATACACGCCTTTTTCATGAGAGACGTCCTTGAATAATTGTTATCTCCAGCAGCACCACCACCCCCTGTTCAAGCCACAATTCGACTCAGGCACTTTGACCACCGCCGAACTACCTGGCTTTGATACCATGTTGAAAATTGGGCAGGATAGGAATCAAAACCAAGGCCTGCCCTTTTCATGATGGGCATCCTTGCCAGTTCAATCTAAAGAGATTAATTGCAACCGTCGGGAAAATACTGTCATATTTTCATTTTTTTAGGGGAATGAAATAAGCCTTGTCAGACATCTTCACAGTTGAAAACTCATCTATCATTTGAAATAAGAAAACCAAAACAGAGGAGATGCAGAACAAAACCTTACATTAACACAAATTCTTACAATAAATATCCTTAAAGAAGAGTAACAATAATGAAGAGCAGTATGGCAGCAATTAAAGAATATTTGAGAGCAGCAACAACAATGGCCAGAGACACAAAGAAGATCTGCCACAGAATCTGAAAAGCAGCCAAAGTGAGAAGACCTGTAAAGGCCACAGTCAGCATGTTCTGAGGGTCTGGATCCAACAAATCAAGCAGACTAATCCGTACTGGTCCTATATTCTGCAAATCCTCATCGTTTCCAGAGAAAAACGAGTTCCAGAATACATCCGGGTTTCCATTTTCTTCAACCTTAGTTGGTTTATTCTGCCTTATTCTAAACTTAGACCAAAACCCAGCATTCCTAGTCTTCGTACTGGTAATAGTCTTACCTTGCTCTTTCTCTGAAGTTCCTCTATTGTTTTCTGCAACGATCTTGCGCGGGCCGTGCTTTCTCCAGCTCGTGCTAAGCCTTGTATTAGGATTCGATGGAGATGGGATTCGGAATACTGAATTGTTGGTTTGATTCGATAGGACAACAAGGTAGTGATAATGCTCCCGAGGATGGAACTGAGCAATTCTTTGATGAAATCCCATTCCGTCTTTGCAAGGATATGTAGAGTATATGACTGTATTTTGACAAGGCGATTAACCCACGTAGATGTTTGGGATAAATCTTACATGATGACTCTTCATCGCTTGGGCATTGAAAATAACACATACGGCCGATAGCCATGGATCATCCTTTTGGGGTTTAGGTGATCATTGTCCAAGAATTACTAGTTGGTACAAGGGTTGGAATTTCAAATGACGGACACCCGTCAAAATTGCCGGTAACAATCAAAATCTGATACGTTTTCTGTATTTCAAGTCAGATTTTGACGGTCTCGGTAAAATCTTGGCTGTATTTGACGGGTAAATTGACCCATGACGGGCATTTACCCGTCAAATTCCATCGCTAAGGCCCGCCCGGGATCACATACAACCAATAGCCAATAGCCATGTATCATCCTTTTGGGTTTTGGTGATCGTTATTCGTTTTTTTTGGAATTATAGTGACAGCAGTCAGATGTGAAGTAAACTTATTGCAAGTAATCAAAATTAGGGATTCCCATGATCCAAAAATATTATCGGTGAAAGTGCCTAAAGCCGGAGTTGTTGTGTTAAATTCTTGACTCATTTATGATGATGATTATCCTTTCCTATTCAATATAGGTGGAGCATAGCCATAGTGATGCTTGGTGTGAACTTTGAAGTCAAATCTCAATATTTTTTCATATGGTTAAAAAAAAAAATTTCTTTCAAAAATCAACATTAAAATATATCAACTTAGTGATGCTTGGTGTGAAGTTTAATTGAACTTTTTTATAGGTTTTGGTTTAATTTTTTTTCTTTCAAAAATCAACATTAAAATATATTAACTAAAAGTAAGTAAAATTTGTTATGAAGGATAAGTTTGTTTGGTGAAAGTGGGGTGTTGTTATTGTTATACTAAAGTTTGTTTTTTCTAACTATGAAACAGAAACCTTTCCAACAAAATCTCATGCTTTATTTGGCTTTCTATTCGGAATAGGATCCTCACCTGGGAGAATCTCCAAAAAAGGGCTTTCATGGCCCTGGGTTTTGTGTTCTTTGCTGCGCGGATGAAGAGACTGTTGAGCACTTATTTAATAATTGCGTTGTTTGGAGGATGGTTGCTATACATGTTTGTGATATCTTAAATCTCCCAGCTTTGGCTCCTTCTGCCTCGATTGGGGATATGATCCGAATCTGGATTGAAAACATGCCCAAGAACTCTCCATATTTCTCGCTCCCTTTCCACATGATGTGGATCTTTTGGAAATCGTGCAATCGGGCCTTATTTGAGGGGGAAAAAAGGAATACCTACAGCATGATTAAGCAGATCATCAGTACTGTCAAAGCTCTCCCTTCGCCAATTGCATCAAGAAAAGTCCGGAGAAGATTATTGGGAAGTGCTCCCTGCATGATTTTTCCCTGTGGTTTTATGGATGGAGCCTCTAGATATATGACTGCTGGTGTGGGCTATTGTATTTTCTTAAATGAGACTCATCACCTAGAATTCTCGCTGGGGGTCGGATATGGCACTAACACAAAAGAGGAATTGCTCAGCTTATGGGCTCTTCTCTATTCATCCCAAATAATGGGGATCCTGCTTGCCCATGTTTTTGGTGATTCATCAGTTATCATCAATTGGGCGAATAGATCGACTGCGCTCTCCCCGCCAGATCTCAGGCACTGGTGTAGGGAGGCAAAAAAGCTCATTGGCAGCTTTAAGGCCTTGTCTTTCTCCCACATCTATCGAGAGCACAATAGGTTGGCAGACCGTCTATCTAAAAAAGCGCTCTCTTACCCTTAGGGTAAAGGTTTCTTTAAGGAAGTTTTTGAGGATCAGTTGGTTACTCGAGATACTTTTCAGCTGTTCTGATTTTGATTGAGGGATGTTTTTATTCCCTTCATAGATTGATGAGTAGAGCGTCCTCTTTTGGACAGCTGTTTCAGCCCCTTTTGGCGCTTGATAGATGTGGATGTGAGGACAATCTCCTCTTTATGATGAGACAGTTTTCTGATGGGAACTTTTATTTTGTTGTTACGCCTTTCCCCCTGGCAATTACCCTCCGGGTTGATGTGGCTGTTTTCAGGTTTGCAGTGCTTGCTGGAACCCGATTTTTGGGTGATTGTTATGATGTCCTTTGATTCTTAATGTGAATATCAAGGCAGGCTTTTTTCTTCCTGAAAAAAAGAAGTTTGTTTTTTCTAAATGATATGTTCTTTTTTAGTGAGCCAATGCACTTTTGTAAAGGATCATTATTATCAATGGGGCCAAGTGCAAGTCTTAAATGATTTTCACCTAATAGATACTTCAATTGTGTCCGTTTAGCTGAAGGGGTGCTCCATACCTTACAAGGCAGTTATACCACATTGCAATATTTCACATCAAATGGTTTCTGATTAACAACGCTCTTCAAAAGCATTTGAATATTTTCAAGTGAGAAAAAATGTATACTATTCATCTTTGTATTGTCAAATGAAATTCTCAATTTGAGCTTGAGGTGCATGCATACCCTAACTATCATTATCCTTGTCATAGTTACTCCCCACCTTGTGATTAGTTAGCATGTGATGTCCTTCATTGACCCATCCACAACCAGATGTCCTCACAACCAGATGGCCTCTAATAATGTGTTATGGCTCATTCAAGAATTGAGGATGGATCATTTGATATGAACATAGGTCTACTTATCTAAAATACCTAATTGCTAGTAATCTTGAGATAATGGCCCCCCATAGAGATGTCCATCTTAATGGTCTTTTATGAAGTATTGATAACCTTCTTGAAAACATCCCTAGTGATATTTGTCTCTAAATATGGAGTTATTTGTGAAAAGTATAGACAATGCACTCTACTATAGCATTTTGTTAGTCATGTACCTCAACAAGCCATGATTCAAGTCCATATGAAGAAGGTCGACATTGTGAAAGTCCTTGCAACATAATTAGAGGACTTTTCTATTTTGTTTTTTGAAAGAGTATATGTGTGATGCCATCACTACTTAGATTCCTTTGTTTTGTTGAGACACCCTTGTCTTCTCATGGTGGATTGAGGACTTGTTTGCTACACAAAGCACTCAAGATTGTTGCCATGTTTGAATACAATTCCTTGATCTTCCAATGCAAGTATGATAATTCCTTAAGCACATTTATAAGTAGTTTCACAATGCCATATGTCATGAGCTTGATACATTTTTTAACTCTTAATATCATAAAAGGATTTGCCTCAAAATTGATACGTTCAAGGAATTAAAAGAGTTTTCCCTCCTTTGGATTTAGTATAGGGTGCTCAAATAGTTAATATGGTACATTAATTTTCCCAATACATAAATTAGATGTCAAAGCACAAATCATAAGATTTGTGACTACTGATTAATGGATAAACTCGACCCAACCCAAGTCATGTCATAAACTAACCACCTCAAACTCAAGATTAGATGGCTACTTAAACCAATTATGGCTCTAATAATGAAGGGGTGCAAGTGGTTTGTAAGAATGCACAGTCTAATAAGTATGTTATGACCAACAAGACTTAGCATGCCAAACTAGTTTTTAGAATTTGGGTATGGTCACATGGTCGAGCACCTTAAAATAACTAATGTATAATATATGAGATTAAAAAATACCATATATATAGTGGATAAAACCTCGAAAGGAAAAAATCCATTTATCCTCTATCAAATGTGCATTGCATTTCTCCCTCTTAGATTGAAATGGTATAACATCTAATTATATAGGTTTTGGGCATAACCACCTTATAAATGAGGACCGCTAGCCATGTCATAATCACCTTATTATTGAGGACCACTAACCTTTCAACAACCTCCTACATGAGAAGCACTCAAATAAGATTAGGTGTAATGACATGCATGTTTACATAAGTGTCAACTAAGTCAAGATTAACTAACAAAGTGAAACATTCACTCTAAAATCCCCCTAAAGATTGATTTGAGGGATAAACAAAAAGCAAATGTGTACTCGTGTATTTGAATTCATAAATATTATTCCAACATCCTCCCTTAATGTGCACTTGGGCAACATGTGAGACAAAAAGGTCGGCCAAATATAACAAAAATCCTCCTTGAAAATTTAGGACATATAAACAATTGACTTTGACAATAACATATTGACCATAATAAGGTGCAAACAAGGTTGCAACAGAAATTCATTTTTTAGAACAATAGAAAAAGGGCTTTCTTAAATAAAGCAAATGAAAAAGCAATTAATTGTGGGAGTTGAAATCCCACAAAGTTGCCCAAGAAAAATCTCCAAAAAATGACAAATTTTGAAACTAAGAGTGATCCGATGAAGTTGTAGACAAGTGTCAAAGATCAACAAGAGTGCTTCAAGCAAACCAAGAACTTGTGTTACAAACAATACATGTGCTAAGATGGTATACTCATCATAAAATGAACATATACAAAGGAAGCATAATATGCTTCCATCATAACTATCAAGAGAACTAAATGTGTTGAAGCTAAATAGGATATGAAGCAAATGCACAAAATATCTAAACTATTGATGACCAACATAAGTGCTATAATAAAAAGTGGTGATAATGTAAAAAGATAGACAATGCTTCATGAAAAAGAGCAAAACAATAACATTGCCAATATTGTTAAAGGTGTCTCTATAGAGAATCTAATTCGTAAGCACAGAATGGCATAAATTGTCAACTATCAACATAAGTTATTCAAGTAAAATGTGGTGCTAGCATAGAAGGTTTGGGAAAGTGCTTCATGAAAAAGAAGCAAACACCAAAGTTAATAAGATGTTTTAGTGTGATAAAGTTAAAGATGATCTAATGCACATGCAAAAGATGGAAAACCATCCATGAACAACATAAGTGCTCCAATCAAAAACTGGTTCTAGCGAAAAAAGGTTGAACAAGATGCTTCATGAAAATTAAATAAATAGAAACAACACCAACAAAATGAGACAAAACTCCAAATAACAAAAGTGATGCCATGAATAGTAGTTGGCATTAAAACTATGCATAGAAAGTGTGGATGAAACACATGCACATGATGCATTTAAACAATGTTAAGGTGTTGCAATGGCTCAAGATCAATCAAACCACAATAGAGATAGATTGTAGATGTTTATAGGATGAAATATTACAATGCTATTAAGTTCAATATGAAGATCAATCTTGAATATGATAAAGAGTGCCCACTTGTAGTAGGGTGAGATTGATCACTGTTTTCTAAAATTGAAAAATATAATTATGATTCTACAGAACATTGTAAATTTGGTAATGCAAAGATTTGAAAAAGCTGGTGAGTCTTGTTGAAATGGTTGAAACATGAACTTAATCAACTATATAGTTACTTGGTCATACTTTCCAAGACCTCTCTCCCTTGATAATCCATTTTGCATAGTAACTTAGAAGAAATTATAGTAATTGATTGCTCAAAATTGACAAATACATGCACATTAGATATAGAATCATGAGAAGTTGGAGAAGATAAAATAAGGCCTTTAAAATTTCATCAAGTGGATGAGTGCATGATTTAATACATGCCATATCTCCTTGTGGATCCTAGTAACAATGTTGTAATCCACATCTTAAAATGGTTGCTCCAAATATGAATTTGAGTTTGAAAGGTTTCGAGCATCATGGTTTTGTTAGATTGTTGTTTAAGTATAAAATTGGTTTTTATCTTTTGAGGCCATACTTTCCTCTACAAAAACTACAACGTCTATTTGAAGTGAGTAAACTTCTTCATATAACATATAATTAGTGGCTTGTAATTTTTTATTTTACTTTATGAAAGTAGAGACACCTATTAAGAGGCCATAGTGGGTTGACCCATAAAAGAATTTGCAATGAAACTAAAAGGCTAAAAGTCAAGAATGGACCCAAAGTACAATGAGATGCCAAATAGTTACATATTGCCTCAAATATGAAATCTAACTATGCCAATGTGTATATCTCAAAAAATATGCAACTTATAAAGAAAACTAAAAGGAGTCGATATAAAGAAGACATGACCTAGTAAAGATTGGAAAAATGAAAAATGGGGATTGTACTAGGGCTTGTGTAAAACAACAAATATTATCGTGTAGATAAATAAAAAAATATAAATTGATTATGCGAGTGCATAGAGATTGAGACAATATCTAAAGAAAATATTGAAAGATACCTATAAATGATAGAGATATCATTGTTTGAACTCAAGGTACTAAATTAAAAAAACTCAATGGGGAGGGGTCCCCAAAAGTGGTGATGTGGGGATGACTACATGCTAAATAACCATTAATTAATGTTAATGTGGCAATACTAACTATGCAAATGAGTATTGTATGGCATGGTAGTGTTTATTGTTTGTTGGCATGGTAGTCCATGAGTCAAGGTGACATAGCAGTACACAAGGTAGGTTTATTTTTCATTTTTCAAAGGTGCAGTCGGTGTGGAAGTAGTGTTGGAATTAATTTTATTGTTGTATGTAAGTTAGTAGGTCTCAAAAGAAGGGCCACATATAAGTGGTTGTTCCACTGTGTAAGGCCTATCATTAAGTGTGTCAAGGTCCACACTACATAAAGGATGCATGCCCTCTAAGGGAGGGCATTGCATGCATTGAGGTCTTTAGGGAAAGAGACCCACAACATGGCTATTTAGAAGAGAAAACACTAGCCCAAGACATTGACAATGGATGCAATAGTGTGAGTAGTTGTGGTGTTAACACCAAATGGGAGGTGAGGAAATTGGGAAAGAAGGTCATGCAATGATAGGTGGTGGGATAGATGACATTAACAAGATGAATATGAGTGAAAAGTGCCTAACCAAGGTCGCAATGATGCTCAAGACGTGGTCATGTGGTTAAAAAACAAGAAAGAGAGGCCTTCAAGAGGAAAGGATACCAAAAATTATGTGGAACATTGGTGCGATTCCATAAAATAGAAACAACTGTCAATGGAGGGGCCTAAGCAACAATTGAGAATAAGTTTCCAAGAGAAAATGTTGATGGCCACTTTGAATAAAACACTTTGTGAAACATCCCCAAAAAATGTTTCGCTTGTCCATTTATACTGAAGGTTTTTGGAGGGGTTCGGTGGCCAAATCAGTTTAGTGAGGTTTTCTTTCTAGTTCTCGAGACTTAGTTGTACAAGCACACCAATGCAATAACAAATTTGGCGTATCAATGCATCAATTAATAATAGACACTAAACGTCATTATACCCAATCTATGAAAAAAACGCAGTTCAAGCTCTCTTTAGTGCATCTCAAACATACAAATGCATCAGGGAATTATAATGCATAATGTACCAAGTCAAGTTAAAACATTTAGTAATAAAATATAGGTTTTTATTTTAATTTCTTGTTTAAACTAAACAATTTATTCAATTAGCACAACACGCACCAATGCTCTTTAATAAATGTCGCACTGATATTCAGTTTACGACTTAAATGGTATGCCAAGAAATTCGAAGTGCATTGGTGCATCATAATTAAGGGAGCATTGAAGTAGGCTAAGGCATTTGGTAATAAAATATAGGTTTTTTTCTTTTCAAAAACCAACCGGTGCATTTAGTTGTGCAGAGGCACATCAAGGCATCTAAATACATAGTGCATCACCATGTTCATTTGTTAAAATTCCAATGATACACCCAAAGCATAAGAGGGCACTGGTGCGAATTACAATTGGGCACACCATCGTAGGTTGTGATATTTGGTAAAAAAACTATAATTTTAATTAAAAAAAAAATACTCGTGTGTTTAATTGTCCATATGTACATCAAGGCCGCTAAGCAAATCACACATCAAGATGTTAATTTTATAATCATAATCATAATCTACAATATACCTAAAACATAGTAGTGCACTAATGTGTCATCTTGTTGTGTGCACCACAATAAGGTAAAAAGGTGGAAATTCCAAAATATAAATTTTATTTTTATGTTGCTTTCAGTGCTTCTAGCCACACAAATACTGATGCTTACCATCCCGATATGACCACCCAATCCTTGGTGCTATTATGTTGTCAAAGTCCTTTAATCCTTCAATTCGTCAATGGTTTTGGTGTATATTCAAATTATGCAAAACCATTAAATGATTTCATTCTTTATCTACTTTACACAATGTGTTTAATACTTTACACAAAGAAATATATTGTAATGGCAACATTGACAATATCATTAATTTAAATGTTATGTTGTCATTAAAATAAATGATGTGTTTATAACATGTATGCACATTAGTGTTGTTATATAATAAAAAATCATCGATGTGCAATATCAATTTAAACATACCGTTTACAATTTATGAATTCACCCACACTTTTAGTGAGTTCAAAATTACAATGCACTGACATGTCCATATTTTAATTAATTCTTTGTTTTTTATTTCACTTAATCATAAAAACTCAAATATTTTCAATAATAATATTTATTTTAAATTTTAAATTATTGTTTTTGAATATAATGATTGAATTAATGTGTTATATCTTTGGATTACACATTTGTTCATTGTAACAATGTAAATCGTCCAAATATTTAAACAACAATGTAATATTTTACAACATTGAAAAATGCAATATAATAAGAAACCCATTTTATTATATAAAAGGGTTTTTGTGATACAAAATGGAATAACATAAAGGTCCACAATAATCAAAATGTCAATATGTAATTATTACACTTATCGATAACCTATCATCATCCAATTGGGACGACATGTCTAGAACATTAGACAAAATGTATAATTTTCAAACACAAACATTTCAAAACATACAACTAGCAGTAACATTCAATTATATTGATTGGCATTATTCACTTGGACTAATGTCATTGCTTAAGCTCTTTGCATGCCTCATTTATTCATCACTTGCAAGTGATATTGTAACTAGGTTATTTGACTAAATGTTTTGTTGATTTGCTTGATTGTATTCATCATTTTCATTTTCCATCTATAAACATAAAAATACAATGTAATGAGTATATCGAAAGTTTATGATATAATATACATAATGTGTAAATCGAAAAGTGTACCATAACAAGAAGTTATTCATAAACAATAAACATTCTTCCAAATATATTCCCCCTGTCATATCTCAACAACTCTTATGCTAGCTCCACTCCATATTTTGCTTCCTTTAAGTTTTATACACCATGAAAAAACATTTATATAATTAATATAAAAGTTTCTTGATGTTCCAATAATTATAAAATGAGAGAACTAAATCAAAATAGGTACTTACAAATTGCATAATTAACCTTTGATACTCCAACATATTCTCACAACTCATAGATAACCCAATGTCAACCAATTATTTGAATGGATATTGTATGTATGTTAGCATATGTTAGAAGACATCCATGGACAATTGTATATTAGTTAAAATTTAAAGATCAAAATCTAGGTAAAACACAAATACTAAACTTTGTCATCAACCATTTTTTTCTTCATTTTTCTTCATACGCATCTTGTCTAATGTGTTAAATGAGTTTTGTTTTACTTTCTTGTTTGTAACAAAACAATTGAAAATCAATATTTCATGTGATAATTAAACTCTTTGTACATAAAAGAGAATATTTATAGACAGGTTAATATCGTGGCGGATAAATTACCAAAAAAACTATTGGAACAATGAAAGGACTCCTTTTCTTTGAACAAAACAAGGACAACATTGTGTTGTCAAAGGGCACCCTCCAATTTTATTAAAGTGCTCTGTCAGTTGTTTTTTTAGTACTATTTTTTGGCTCAGTTTTTGTTCTTGATTGGAAGACCGTAATCAGTACTATCCTCCGTCTGTGGTCCTCTTGTCTCATAAGTTGTTAGATTATGTTGTAGTAAAGTTGTGAAAGTTGGAACAATTTTGATCCATGTTATCTTTGATTCTCAATGAATAACAGGAAACTGTATTTTTTTCTATTGAAAAGATTAAAAAAATGCAATGATTCTATATGTTTAATGCACATTGTTGTTGGGATGGTTCATCTTGAGATGCAATTATGTTCATTTATTTGACTATCTTTTTGTATACTTTTTTGAACATGCTTACCAACATGTTTCAGATTCACCTTATTCGTCCTTAAGAATTTCCATATTCTTACCAAAAAATATTAAAAATACAAAAATGAAACTTTTAATATTAACATGAAAGTAAATATAACGAAAATAATAATTTCACAATTTTTCGTGTGTGTGTAGGAATAATGCTTTTCAAATTATTGTTTTTTGTTATTGCAAGTCTCACAGGTCTTATTAGCCATTGGTTTGGAAACAGTTGTTGTAGTTTATACATAACTTGATTCTTGGAGGAATTTTTTTTATTTTTGTAATTATTAGTGAAATAAAGTCTATATGTTCTTTCCACTATATCTCTCATAGGTTTATAAAAAAAAATGTTTCATTAACTTCCAACACCACTTTAAATGCACTAAAGACTAATTCATTATCATTTACACCCTTCATAATTTTTATATTCTTAAGATGACACTCCCTTTCCTCTCTATGGATCCCTACACAACATTCAACAAATGTGAATAAAACGTTTGAAACATGTTAGTGATTATTTTTAAGAAGCACATTATTACTAAAAATTTAAAAATAAACTTCATTTTTTTAACAGAAACTGGAAACATTTTCATTAAAATAAAAAGGATACGCACATCCATCCAAAACATAAAAGAGAACCGGTTTGCAATCTTTTTTCACAATGGTTAAGAAAACCATGACTACAACTACCATATATTTACAAAATTTTCTGGGCTTCTTCCTAAATTTCACCATTCTAAAGGAGGGATAAACCTTGATAAACTAAAAATTTAACAAAATACAAAAAAATATCAACCAAAACCTGTGATTGTAAGACTAATTATTTTTCTTTGCTTCCATTCAGGGAAATGGATTTGAGACTGGTGCTTCTTCCACCAGTTGCTATCCATTTGCTGTTGTTTCCTGACAATGGCTACATTGAGTCATATTGACCATTTTATGCACATCTTCAACAATTATATCAATATTTCCTAGAAGTTCCTTGATATCCCTGTCCATATCATCCAACCGCGAGTCCTAGCAAGACAACTTGCTTAACACATACCCAACATCTGTTGAGATATCCTGATTTTGTCTGAGTTCGCTACAAACCACTTCATAAACCCTCCTAAGGTGAATTTTAAAATTGGCAATGTTGCCTTTGATATCGTTAAGACCCTCCAACCACCATTTTCCCTCGCTCTTCTCCAGATCCATACATGTTAACTCCTCCAATGAGCATCTTGGAAAGCATTGGATCAAGCCCGAGAAATTTGAAACATAATCTGCATCACTTACCTCACTATCAATTCCGACTTGTTGGAGAATACTATGTCCTTCCTTCTGCTGATAACCTTGCTCTGCTTCCATTTCGCATGCGGGAGCAACAAGAACAAGAAGATGGAGTATATGATGCCCCCTGTCGCCATGAATGATCTGACTAAAGTTCACATGGGCTCATACATGTAGCCCTCCACGTATACACCTGCCACTACGAAGAGGTTGTTCATGAAGTTGTGCTTCTCTTTGGCCCTTGTTTTTTAAGAGTGGGCAAGGATCCCTTTTGAAATTATGGGACATAGTGGGTTTTAAATTCTTCATTGTTGTAAAACACCAATATTATCTCTAAGCTAGCTCCCTTATTAGCTAGAGAGTCATCTTTCCCATTGTTTTCTCGAAGGACATGAAAGAAACTGATTTTTTTCCGGATATAAGATGTGAGATCCTTTTGGAAATTATTTTTCATCTAGTATTTCCCTTTTCATATCCCGTTCACATCTTCTGGATGACTTGTCTTGAATCTCCTATTATGACTATTTTGTCTATGTCTAGTTTTGCTATGAGTTCAAGCCCAAGCAAAAGAGCTAGCCACACAACTTCGTTAATAGTTTTGTTCCCAACCCCCATGCAAAAGAATCTACTATATTTCCTTCGGGATCAAAGATTATCCCTCCCGCACCTGCCTCCCCTAAAAAATAAACTTCATCTTGATTAAATTTTGATTCACCTAATTCCACTCTTTGTGATATGTTCATAAAGTTTTTACACTTTTTTGCACTCAAATTGCAAACAATCTTATCAAATTTTTGCTTTGCATGACACACGTATAATTCAAATATATTAATTATAAACTAAAATTCATATAACTTGCATTGTTATATTTTTCCCTTGAAACATAGAAAGTATGAAATATGCTTTACAAAAAGAGCAAAAAAAAAAGGCTATAGAGGGTTACGTGAATTGGTGTGCATGACACGGTAATATGTATTTGTATGACAATATTACAAGTTTCAAAGTTTCAAGTTTATGCTCAAGTTTCTATTTTTGGGATGTGCTCCTATTGTTTTTGTTGCAACAAGTTTTATATTTTTGGGATGTGCTCCTATTGTTTTTGTTGCCAGAAGTTTTATATTTTTGGGATGTGCTCCTAGGAGACATCTGCTATCAATAAAATCTACACATCATCAAATATAGAAAGTATGAAATGGGTGAAATTGTGAAGTTGGTATACACTTTTGGCTTGTTTTTTGACAATAAAAACCGCAAAAATTTATGTTTTTCAACTTCGACTTCTTCAAACCCATATTTCCCTTAGGAATTTCACCTTGAAGTAAACACAAACATTTTAGAGAATTGAATTAGATTTCTACTCGTTTGTTTTATAATTTTTTATGGACTATCATGGGACAAATTTGGAGCCCACCAACAGCATATACTTGAAAATTTTAGGTATGGATAATGAGTGACCTGAGTGGCCTCTGGTTTTTTGAGAGTTGATTTTTCATTTTAGGGAAACAAAATGTATGGTCATAATATACACACACTGCACTTGTGCATGGACTATAGTTTGAGTACTTTTAGACTTATGAACTATTTTTTATGATTTATTGAAATATCACATGTTCAAAAACCGATGCCTTATCAACACATGTTGGTGACATTCAACTTTCTTTTTTAGTGTGGCTCTTATTGAAAAAACTAAAAGTACACTTTTGAAGAGGATAGGGCAAGGAATATCTTTATGAAGATTTCAACTTTTTTGGTGTTGTCTTTGTTATGATATTGAATTTTCATTGTGACTGATTTTCAACTTTGTAAATTTCTTAATGATAGAGTTTAGAAAATAAAAAATAAAAAATAACAATCATTAATAAACTAAAAAAAATACAATGAGAAAATAGATTCAGATATTAATCTGTTGGTATAAATTTTGATAGATAACTCTATGATTTTGCAAGGTTTCGAGCTTGCCAAAGTCACAACATCCTGCAAATTGTACACTTGTTTTGCATTTTCGTTGACTGAAACTCTTAGTTAGAGATTAAAAATATTTTAGTCGAGAGTTTAAAAAACCATCGGATGAGAGTTTAACCGCCCACAAATTAAATCGGGTTTATGTTTGCAAACTCTCGTTCGAGGGTTCAAACAAAATCTCAGTTGAGAGTTTGGGGGCACAACGCCTCGAGAATATTTTTCAACTGACAAAATAAATATGTTCAAATACCCGACATAATGAATATTCTTTAAACTCTCACTCGATAGTTGTATAAATATACTCTCGGACAAGAGATTTACGAAAATATTTCATATTGAAGATAAAATCAAGTGCGAGGATAAGTTGGGGCTGCGGTGCATGCATTGTGTGAAATTTCCGAAAACAATTTTGGGAATAAGTTTTTTTTACTTGAGGTTTTCAAAATTCTTCATCTCTCAATTTTTTTAAACTACATGCATAATTGATTTTTAAAAAGATTTTTGTTTGGAGTTGCAAGAAAGAGGTTTCATAGGAACTAGGGCTGGTATGACTACATACCCATGGATGTTGATTTGGGTTCTTCCAAAAAAAATTTACTTTTTTTATATAGTAATTTTCTGGTATGCTACATGATGTGATGGTACCACTTGTTCTTCTTGTTAATTCTTTATTTTTTACTTACTATTGAGTTGTTATTTGTTCTCCATGTTTATTTATCATGTATGAGATAGTTACTACCCGGTTGTCATTTTAAACATAATTGTTTTATTTACATTTGATGTAAATTTATGTACCATAAGTTTTTGAAAAAACTACAAAAGGTAGCATGGATTAGCGCAATGGTGGATCTTAATTTCAAGATATATTACTCCTTTTTTTAAATGGTATATTTTGAATTTTTTTGTGCTTTTGACTCCTTATGGATAAATTTGACATATTGTGAAATTGGGAACTTGTGTAGGTATTGAAATTTGTTTTCTTCTAAGGGTCACATTGTGTTTTTGTGTTTAGTATAAAATTACATTTTTTTAAAGAAAAATCATGAATTGTATTGCAATTGAACAGTAGACATGTGAAATTCATCTATGTCATGTATTGTACATTTCTTTTTCCAAGAAGAAATTAATGTTGCAATTTTGTTTAATGAAATAATGGATATTGCAATTTGTCTTAAATCACTTATGTAATGTTTTTTGTTGGCATATCACAATTTTTCTCTAAGATATTTCAATTTGTTTCATTTTAATCAAGTGCAATTTTCTAAATCCAATATGTTATAAATTATTATTTCAAGTATTTGGTATTGGATTTTAGGTTTGTAATTCTTTGAACATGGGAAACAAAAGTAATTGTGCAAAAAACATGATTGCACCAGGACTGATCAAGAGGCAAGGAAAGAGAAAATACGTGAAAGCATGAAAAAGTTTAGAGCAAAAAGAAAAAGTGAAGAAAATGTGGAGGGACAAAGCGGTGACGAAGAAATGCAAAATTTCGAGGAACACATTGAGGAAAGAAATGAAGAACATGCAGGTGACAAGGAAATGACAAATGTAGAGGGAGTGATAGGCAGTGTTGATATCGACACCATGATTGGTGAATGAAGAATATTTAAAGTTTAAATATTTAAATTTAGTATCTATATATATTTGATTTGAAAGTTCACAATCTTTTAAAATTATTTAGATATATATGTACGAAGTTCAATGGATATATTTATATACTTTTATGTAGGTTCAACATCTAACTCACAACAAGATCCTACCACACCTATCAATTCGTAGAGATTAATTGTAAGTTGTAGTAATATCGTCATTAATGACAATTTTTTAGGGAATATGGGTTCACGTAAAATTAAAGAATCGGGACCACCTATGTCAGATCATAAAGTTCGATATAGAGCAAATGTGTTTACTCAAAAATATCTTGAAGGTGCTTCTGTCATAGCACAAGCTCAATTGTTACATAGATTTTTGAAGCAAAAATGTGTAAAAGATGCGGTTAAATTATTGGGCATTAAAAATATCAAAGAGGTTAAAACAAATGAGATGGTATCAAAACATATTAAGGTTTCCCTTTCTACACTTTCCAAAAGGAGATCTTGTGTTGAAAAAGTTTCTCATAGGGCATTGTTGTCAAGGGTTGTTGCAAAAGGCATTGCTTCAAGTTATTTGATGGCGACGACTTCAACAACATTAATGACAACAAGAAGAACTTTATTATAGTATAAAAAAATTAGGATTCAATTAGATGAGAATAATGAATTTGCATGTTGGGTTGTTATATGTAGGGAACCCTATCAAGATAGACTACTAGATAATGTGAGGGATAAGGTGAAAGAGTTTTGGAATTTGAACTCTCTTGTGCTACCAAATGAAAAGGATGTTGTGCAGCGTTGAATATCTAAAGGATTTTATGAAGCTTATGCCAAACATATAACATAGGTCACTCAAGGGGAAATGTTCAACAATTGTGTGGAGAGTAATGTTGAAGTAAAAATTTTCCTTAGCACATTTGTGATACTTAAACCGTGGTATGTTGGACCCATTACTGTTGGAGACACATGTTCTTTTTGGTAACACATAGAATTCATATTATATTATGAGACATTTGTAAATTTTGGCTTTCAATGTTGGCCAAATGATCCCCCTCCTACAGTTCGTGAATTTCTCTCGAAGATATTATGTACATGAGAGGATGGTCAAGTATTTTATATGAAAGAATGTGTTGGTGGTAGAAAATGCAATGAATGTGCCTAGTTAGCACTTTTTGATGCTAAATATCCCATTGATCCAAATGGTCATCGACTGTTAAATCTAACTTTGAAATGCAAGAGATATGGATATGTTCAATATACTCCAGTTACAGATTCAACAAAAACATCCAAAAGAATTGATTTGCTTGAAGATGATATTTCCGTGACATATTTTATGGAAAAGTTCATGGAGAAAACATATAAATATATTAAGCACTCCCACATACCATGATGGTAAGATGTTCAGTTCAAACAATCACAAGAAGTATTCCCAAAAGGAACAATATTATCAGTGGTTCATTTTACTGAAAAATACACTTTCACTCCACAAAAGGAAAAACAAAGTGGATATTATCATTTAGACCAAGTGTCTAGTCTTGTGCACATTTTATATGGATGGTTTTGATAGCAATGAGAATAGTCATGAAGTAATTAAAGAGTATAATTTCTACATCAGTGATGACCCTACGTATAATACATGTTTCGTTCACCATTGTTTCAATATACTTTATAAAGAATTATCAAGAAGAAGAGTTACTTTTACAGAACATTGGGTGTGGTCTGACATTTGCATTGGTCAATTTAAATCATCACGGTCATTTTATTGGTTGACTTGCCTTCATAAGACAATACCCCATTCACCACACATGGAGTTTTTTTGAAACATGGCATGGAAAAGGAGAGCATGATGGTGTTGGCACTTGCATAAAGCGTGCACTTAGAAGACATCAATTGAATAACTATGTTGCTCGATTTGTAAACTCTCTCGATGTTGTTGATTAGTGAAAACCAAAATTTAAGCCATGCATTCAATGAAACAATGGTTCGTGTGAGGATGTATGTAAATGTTTCCTTAACACTTAATTTTTTATACATTAAGTTTAATTTTTACTAATATGGCAGTTTAGATTTTTATACATGTATGTGTGGTTTAGAGATATATTTCGATTTTAAACAAATATGTATTTTTTATGTGAAATGTGGTTTTTTAATGAGATTTTTTGTTTCTTCAAACATGTACTTTTGGGATATACCAATGGGCGACGTTGATAGATCGATGCCATATAATTGTACTACAATCCCTAGAACAAGGGGTTTACATTCCATTAGGACTGAGAAAGTGACAAAAATACACTCAATTCATAAACAAAAGTACTCTTTCTTTTGTCTTAGATGTATTGATAATGAGGAATCAATTGATGAGTGTCAAAATGAAAGTAACAAAATTTCTTTGTGCATTGTTCCACGGCTCTAGTTTTCAAATTTGAGGATTATGCGGTAGTTGTTTCCATTTTCTCGACAGTTTCAAACCTTTAAGCTGGTCTATCATCAGGAGTTATCAGGAGAGGCTTCTTAAGAAGTCTTCACTGATGTAAGCTCATTTTTTGTTTTATTAATATTTGGTTATTTTTATGTTTTAGGGTTTTGGTTGTAGGGTTGTCCTGAGATTAATTTTTAATTTTTATTTTGTTTAATGTTCTCTTAAAATAGTTTATTAATAGAGTTATTAGTTTGTTAATGCTTTTTTTTTAAATGTTTATTAATCTTTTTAATTAATTGTTTTAAAATTTTATTAATTTTATTATTATAATAATTTAATTTAATTTAATATAGTTTAGTTTAATTTAAAAACTGAATTATATTATTATTAATTTTTTTATTTTTAATATAGTTATTAGTTTTAATTTGTTTTTAATTAATTATTTAGTATTATAAGTTTTAATGTAGTAGTTATTAGAGGTTAATGAAAATGAAACTAAACTTAGGTTTAACAATGCAAATTGGTTCACCTCCAAGTAGGCCCACATGATGCTACTCTATTGAGTCGACCTATATATGCCCACATAGACTAGTATTTGCACAAAATGGAGGGCGATTTTTCTTTCTCTTACTCAATGTGCACTTCTCTAATATATACATTGCCATCACGTCTACTTGTGGAAATTACCATTTCTATGGAATATGGAATTTTAGCTCCTTGTGTTAGATGCATTTATTTAAAATATCCCTCATATAAAGTGTGCATTTATATAAAGTGTGCATTTATTTAAATGTTCTTGGTACTTATGTAAATGTTTTTATAAAAAAAATTATTTATTTAAATGGTTTTATTTAGAAATCTCCATAAATTCATAGTTAAGCATGCTTATAACTAGAGGTCATATAAGCATGCATGTAATAAGAGATTTTAATGAAAAGAAACTTTAGTTGTGCATGATTCACTACCTATTACAATAATAAATGGGAAAGCAAAGAAAAATCATTCCATCCAATAATTGAGAAAGAAAGTAGAAGGGGAAAGGTTAAAGAACTAATTTTGACTATGGAGACATTTTGGATGCAGAAGTAATCATGGCCCCAAAGCGTAGGAGACAACCACAAGCCACGTCAGAGATTGAAAACCCAAGTCTACAAGAGATTTTGTGATCCCTAGGGGCGATGAGTTCCGTAATTAAAGATTGGATGACCAATCAGGGACAAGCTCAAAATACAAGTTAGGGGAGGGACAAGAACACGAGTTAGATAAGAAGCAAAAGCAAGATCAAGATTCTGCACCTAACACTGATGTGACAAAAGCTCCCCTTGATATTATGAAATAAATTCAAAAATCCAAACTGCCAGAATTCACAAGGAAAGAAGAAGGTAGCAAAGTAGAAGCTTGGTTGCTTCGTGTTAAAAGAGCACTCAATTACAAAGCCTATACCACCATCGAGAAAGCACAATTAGCAATGAGCCTAGTCAAGGATGATGCCTTTCTATGTTGGGTTAGTGAGGAAGAGAAGTTGCATATTACCCCTATGAAGGTAACTTGGGAATTGTTTGAGGAAACCTTAAAAACCAAGTACTTGTCAGAGGAGTATAGACATCAACAAATTGATGCATTCCATGCAATTAGGCAGAGGGGTAAATATGTGGAATCCTATGACGCATGATTTCTTTCACTAGTCCATCGTGTAGATTACATGGCAGATTCTGATAAAAGACATGCATAAAGATTCTTTCATGGGATGCATGTAAAATTTAAGCCAATTTGAAAATGTGGAAGTCAGTTACCATGGCAAAAACAACAAGTTTGGCAAGGCGGGACCATAAGAGGATTAGTATCATTGGACAATAATCAAGGAAGAGATATGTTCCTTTCAAGGGACCTTTCTGAGGTAGGGCTAACAGAATCAGTGAAAGAAGGAATGGATTCCAAGGAAGACAAGATGGAGCTTCCAAAGCTTCCATGGTGACATCTAGTGCACCACCAACAATATTGAGGAATCAACTTCACAATCATGGAAGAGGCAGAGAAAAGAACATAGCGAGCACGATCATGGTTTGGAAACTAGTCAAAACAAAATAGGATGTTGGAATTGCAAGTTCCCTCACTATCGTAGAGCCTGCTCAGAGTATTAGGTCAATCCCATCCAACGTTAAGAAGAGGTTAAACATGAACAAGGTCGGGGAAGGCATTGGATCGATGTAGTTGTGATCAACTACCAAGCCTAATATCGGGCTATTGTGGTGGAATCTACCAATATGATTAAAAATATTCTGCTTCCATTTTAATTGACCTTAGTGCAATTGATAGTTTCGTCTCACCTTTTGTATTAGCTAGATATGGGTTGGCATCCCAAGGCCAACATGATTTCATTCAAGTAGAAATGGATTTTGGAGTTAAGAAACCGGTAGTCTCCTTGGTTAAAAATTGTATTATTAAAATAAGGTGTTGTCTAACCAAGATGAAGTTGTATAACACAGCTCTAGGATCTTATGACATCATAGTAGGCATGGATTATTTTTAATCCCATCAAGCCTTGGTAGATTTCTACCGAAAGAAGGTTTACTACGGTGATGATCTAGGAAAACCTATATTGATTGAGGGGATCATCAAGAGAGAAGTTTCTTTACACTTCATCTCAGCTAATAAGGTGAAAATATGTATGAGAAAAGGGTGAAAATTTTATGTTGTGGAAGCAATCAATGAAAATAATAACCCTTCTTCAGACTTACATATGATTTTAGATGAGTTTAAGGATATGTTTCCCAAGGAGTTTCCAAGCACGCCTCTAGTTCGAGAATTCGATTTCTCCATTCACCTAAAACGAGGGATGAAACTAACATCAAAAACACCCTACTGCATGACCATCCTAGAACTTGATAAGTTGAGTGTGCACTTCACCGAACTTATTAGCTTGGGAATCATAAGACCTAGTGTGTCGCCTTGGGGAGCACCAGTGATCTTTGTTAAAAAGAAACATGGGTCCCTTAGGCTTTGCATCGATTATTGATATCCGAATAAAGAAACTATTAGAAATAGGAATCATATGCCTCGCATTGATGACTTGTTTGATCATCTAAAGGGTATTGTTGCATTCTCAAAGATCCACTTAAGGTTGGGGTACCATCAATTATGAATTAAGGAGGAGGATATACAAAAAACTACCTTTAGGACAAGGTTCAACCATTATGAATTTTTCAATATACCATTTAGGTTAACAAATGCTCCTGCAACATTAATGAATTTAATGTACAATGTATTCTGAAAATACTAAGGCCGCTTTGTTCAAATATTTTTTGATGGCATCCTCATTTACTCACAAATTGAGAGGGAGCATCAAGAACACCTAAGATCAGTGCTTCAATGTTTTAGGGAGCACAAATTATTTGGGAAGTTACCTAAGTGTTCCTTCTTCCAAAAATAAATTCAATATACTGGACATATAATCAGTGGGGATGGTATAGTTGTTGATCCTAGTAAGGTGGAGACTATAATGAATTGGCCATATTGTAGGAAAGCTATGGAAGTATGTAGCTTTATGGGCTTGTTTGAGTACTATAGAAGGCTTGTGAAAGGTTTCTCATGTATTTCCTACCCTATTACCTCTCTCAAAAAGAAGGGAGTTAAATTTGATTGGACAAGGGAGTGTGAGGAAGCATTTATAGAACTAAAACGGTGATTAACAAGTGCCTCGATTTTGAGAGTGCCAAAATAAAAGAGACCTCCCACGAAAATAAAAGCGGACTTCAATCGTATGTATGGTTTGCTTGATTTTTGGGGGTGTGCTTTTGGAGGGAAAAACAATGTGAAGAGAGGATGTAAACACCTATCGTTCCTCATTCATAAATCACAAAGACTCAAGAGTATTTAGTGTTGAATTCAATGATCCTTACCTGAGTTCATCGTGTCACTATTATTTTCCTGAGTTCATTGTTCTTTACCTAAGTTGTCTAAAATAGGTTGAAGGAGGATGGAGATGTTGTTTGAGACTCAATAGGAGGGTTGTCTCAGACCATTGAAATCATCAAGATTCAAATTCAGGTTAGTTTTTTTATTTGTCTTTTCATTTAATAGTTTTATTTCTCAATTTCTTAGTTTGTTTTTAATGTTTTTATGCCTTGTGGACTTTCTTGGTTAGTTTGTGTGGACCTATGGTTGAGTATCTTAGATTCTTAGCCACACATGACCTATGGGCTAAGACACTCAGCCACATGGCATGTGGGTTGAGTAGAGCGTTCTCTACCCAACCCATAGGCCCTGTGGCTAAGATATAGTGAGGCCTTGTGCCTGAGATACAATGTTCTCTACTCATCCCATAGGCCCTATGGCTGAGTATCTCAAGCCATAGTGCCACACTTTTTTTTCATCTTTAAATACTTTTAAAAATTTAGAAATTTAAAAATAAATTTATATATATTTTTTAATTATTTAATGGTTTTTTTTTAAATAGTGTGTCTTTTTGGGGTGAGATACTCACTGACAGGGCATGTGGTCTTATTAGAGTGGGCTCTAGTTATCCCATAGTCCCTGTGGTTGAGTATCTCATCCCACAGGGACACGGTTGTTTTTTTTAAGTCATTAAGTAATTAAAAATAAATAAAATCTAAATTAGAAATGAATGTATGAGATTCATTGTGCATTGATGTAGAATAATTATATTTTTTCAATTTTGCAATCTGGATTCCATGGCACCCAAGGCTAGAAGGAGTCTTGATCCAGCACAACAATCTCGTGTCTAATTGATTCTTGGTGATGACCACAAGGTCATTTGCAATTTTTCCTCCCTACAAATGTGTGGGGGATTAAACAAGTTGAAATACCACCTAACAAGAAATGTTTACAAAGATGTGGTGGTTTGTGACAAATACCTTGATGAAATCACAACCCAAATAACAGCTACTCTGGATTCCATTAGAGAAATGAGTTAAAAGAGCGCAAGATTGAAGTTTGAAATTTTCAAGATAGGTGGATCTCTGATGGCACCATTGGATCCAAGTATATAAAAAACTCTACATTAACTATTGCAGAAAACAGAAACATAACTTCTCATTTTTTCCTTCCTCATACAACTCCAGTATATCATCCAACCTTGGAGAGGTTTAATGAAAAGAAAATGAAGGAGGAAGACATGGTAGTGAGGAGGTATTGGTACCCTAACAACCTTTCATTTAACTATGCAAAGTATTATTTTTATCAACACATGGTAGATGTCATTGTAGTTGTTGGACCTAGATACACAGACTCCTCCTATAATGCACTTAAGGGGAAGAGCTAGATGAGGAGCTCGAGTGTGTTAAGGGACAATTGGAGAGCATTAAAAAATCATGGAAGTTTACATGTTGCACAGTTTTGTCTAATGTGTGGATAGAGAAAAGGGGGAGAACAATCATTAATTTTGTTATAGTTTGCCCTAAAGCAACCATGTTCCTAAGATCTATTGATGCATACTCGCATGTAAAGGATGCATATTTTATTTTTTCATTGTTGGCTGAGGTTGTGGAGGAAGTTGGGGTAACACATGTTGTCTAGGAAATAACGGACAACGTTGCAAAATTATGTGGTAGTTGGTTCAAGGTTGCTTTTTGCAAAATACCCTACCATTTTTTGGACTCCATGTGATGCACACTGCATAGACTTGGTCATGGAGGACATCAGGAAGATGGAATGGGTGCAAGTTATTGTGTAAGAGTGCAAACAAATAACCAAGTATATTTATAATCATGATTAGGTGTTGAACCTTATGATGGAATTCAATGAGTGTAAACTCAATTGCCTTGCTATCACACGGTTTGCCACATCCTTCATTTCCCTCCAAGTCCTTTTAAATGAGTACCAATATTTGAGACGGATGTTTTGTAGCCAACAATGGCTGATTTCCAAAGATCGCATAAAGCTAGATGCAATGGCTGTGAAGGGGTCTCTTAGGAGATATTTTATGAGAGAGAGTCATTGCAATTGTCAGCTTCACTGAGCCACTTTGTAATACTCAATACAACTATATCAAATACCTTATTTAAACATAAACATAATTAAGTGAACTTAATTAAGATCCCAGTGGAATAGCTCAAGTGGTCGAGTGTTGTAAGTTGTGAGCAGAAGGTCTCGAGGTCAAATCCTTAGGTGGCTATACATTGCTATATAAGGGCCTCACTTGATGTCCCGATTGGGTTATCTCTTTAATCAGAACGAATGGGGTGAGGCCCCCTATGAACCACAAATGAAAAAAAGGGTGAACTTAATTAAGAATAATATTGGGTTGAGGGTTAAATAATATATCCACCAAAGTTTAAGTTAAATTTATTAAAGGATTCCTATATATATATATAAAGTAAAATAGAGTTAGTTGGAGGACTACCCCACTTGTCATCCATGCAAAGAATCTTTGCATGGATGCTAATTGAAGTTATCCATGCAAGAGGAGTTTTGATAGGGGGATTCAAGGAAGTTAGGGGGGGTGATGGAGCAAAAGGAGGAATGAAGAAAGGAAGAATTTTGATAGAGTGGGATCTTACTAGGGGGAATTGATGTTTGCATAGATTACTGGTTGGGGGATCAGGATCTCTCCACTTGTAATTAGGGGTTTAGGTTGGAAATAGAGAGGAACCCAAGCTTTTGGTTGGGAAACTTACCACCAGCGTGTTTCACTTCAAAATCTCAAGGAATTGTTCTACACAAAAAAAAACCCTCTAGGGAATTTCAGCATATCCACGAGGATGCTTCACTTTGGGATCTTATAGAAAAACCTCTTTATATTGTAAGACAATAAAATTGAATTGTTAATTTTTATTTTATTTAGTTTTTTTCATATAATCTCGTATTTATTAATAAATATGCTTTTACCTTGAATAAATGACCCCTCTAGGGAATTTCATCTAGTATCAAATCCCAGTTCGATCTAACTAAGGATTTTGGTTTAAAAGAAAATGTGGTCAGGTTTACTATTTCGATAGATTTCAATCGACTTGCAGCGGGTTTTCTATCTTCTTCTTATCCTGATTGAAGTGAATTTCTTTTTATAACGTTTAAGTATATGCAAAATTTACTAGCTTCCTTTCGTTCTGATTGTAGTAATTCTTATCGTTAATAGCCTTATGTAAAATTTATTAGTTATTGGATTTTTGTGATGTATATTTTAATTAACTATTGGGATCTTCAAGTGTTAAATAGGCATAATTAGTGATTCAATGCAACTATGTAGTGTTTTCCTGGTAAAGTTCAGGTGATTGTTGCATAACTATGCAATAATTAAAAAGGTTAAATCCGCCCAGTCACTAATAATTGGTTGTGTCAATCTTTGAACTAATTTTGTAACATTATACAACTTGATTGTTTGGGAACCCAATTCTGAGTATGGACTCCATATAAATCCATCGGGGTTGTCATTCGTTAATTGTTTTTGCACTTTTTTTTTACATATTTCAAATCTAAAATAATATATATTAGTCCCATAGCTAACTTTCTCAGATCCCAGTAAATTAATCACTTCCTAAATAAGTAAATCGTTGATAATTTTTGAGTTATTGTTGGTCGCAGTGTAGCAGGGTTGCATTCCAATATTTAGACAAACACTTCGAAACCTTTATAAGGTTACAGAGGTATTAATGTCTTGAGCTTAAAGTGATCCAATTTGGTTAATTGATTGGCCAATTTGGCACTCCCATAGTGCCAAAAAAAAACATTGTTATATGAAGTAATATTATTCCTTTTCTATGATAGATTTATAATCAAAGTCTTGGCTGCAATATTTTATTCGCATAATCCTTGAAGTATAATAAAATAAATTACAAATAAATATTAGTTCTTTACTGACATGTTGATTATACTCGGAACTGAAATTACATAACCCTATTCACCTGACATTGAAGAAATGTGGGGTTAAATTACGTGGCTACTAGTGGTTAAAGATATCACTTTCATGAATACCCCCTCTAATCATATTCCGATTGTTTGTTTTGGGTGAAAACACTACTACTGCAACTACCACAAGATTTTATTTCATTTCCAATATCATTTGGATATACGAATGCCTTTAATCTTTCAATGATATTGCTATCATTTGCTTGAGAAACTAAGCCAACTATTAATTCAAACTCATCTTCCAGTCACATTCTAGATTAATTAATGATCCTATTTTGTCAAGCTATGCAAGTTGATCTCAAAAGTTGGTAATTCATGCAAATTTGAATTTATTAGTTCTTCTAACTCTCTTTCTATTCATTCCAAATCAGTCTCTTGGAACTACAATTGAAGGTGTATTGGTGATTTAATCTTACTTTTTGCATTCTTCTTTGAATTTATGTTGTTGTAATTCATCATGGCTTGTATCTATTTGGTTACATCGATTAGCACCTTTATTGACCTTGTGAATCATCCTTTGGAACGACTCATCTACGCAAATACTGGGATCTAAAAACAATTCAATTTGCTCCCCATCCCTCCACGCTAGCGAGTTACAGAAAGGGGACCAAATCTTAACATTTATGTCTGAATTTAAGATAGTTATATAATCATTATTGCTCTATATGGCAATGATATAATATTGGCCAACCAATAAGACATCGTTAGGTAAAAGCAAAAATGTCTGTTGAATATGAAGTTACTAGCTATGGTGAACTTCAATATTATTTATCATTCAAATATTTAGAGACAATAAAAAGTTGATTCATTTGGTGTTGGAAAACGAAATCTTTGCAACCACCCTTGCAAATATCTATTTTTTTTTAAGAGAATGCTCCCCAAATTCTCAACCCATTATCTTCTATTTCACGGTTAGACATATAGTAATAGTAACATAATGATGTTTTGCAAACACCCAGTTTTACAAATATCTATTCTATTGAGTACTCACCAAATTCTTAAACCTTTAATTATGTAGAAACTTATTATTATCTATTTTAAGTACACTCAAACGGCCAATATTTTGGATATATGCAAAAGTACATTGTTACTAGGATAACCATATTTTGGAAAACATTGTTTTGTAGCAGGATATGGATAAATAAGGATAACCAATGGGATAGTAGTAGCTGACCTACACCAAATCCCAATGACTAAAGTGAATTCCCTAAAAAGTTATATATATATATATTCAAAACTTCCTAAGAGCATTTAACTCCTATTTATGTCAATTCACCTCCCACTCTCATGTAGTGTTCTCCGTGTATTGATATGAAACCTTTTAGTTGTTTCAAATTAGTCATGTTTTGGAAACATCCTTCTTTTATTTATGTTTTTATGTTTGCAACAAGTGATATTTTTTTTATTATGGTTCGTTACCACTATTATTGGACATAAAATTTCAATATAATTTGGTACAACATATTGTTATAATAGTGTAGATGTCAATGCTCATGACTGATTTTTACTTGAATGAGATAGATGATACCATTAATTGTCATAAAGGCAAGTCTATAACCAACTATGGATATGGAACATTCATGATAGTATATTTATGTCAAAATAGGGCCAGTAGAGTATACATAGTAAAAAAAATATTGGACCATGCATACCAAGAAAAACATGTAGCAAAGTCTCAGGTTTTATGTACTGCACACTTCAACGAAATATAAAGACAACAAACAGAACTCCATTCACATCAACAATAAGACTAGCAATTGCCTCAAGAAGGTGAAATAATACACCGATAGGTTGTTGTTGGAGGGTAAAATAGGATGAAAAAGTGAACTAAAATTGAGTTGTTTGAGACATGACATTGTACCTTAAGGAAACAAGGAACAAGTTTTGCAAGGAAGGGTAATGAAGGGGCAACCGTAAGAGACAAATGAGACAAATTGGTCACCCCATAATGCAAGGAGGCTACAACTTTGAACCTCAAGGACTTATCTTTTCTAAAACAAAGGAGTGATGGCTTCATTTGGTATTATCAACAAACCACACACCAAAAGAGAAAATTGCCAACCTAGGAGGCACAAAAACTCTCTCGAAAAAAAAAGACACTTGGATGTGCAATCTACCACTTTAACCCAATGAATTACTCACTTTGAAGGAAAGCAAGCTCTCAACCTCAACAAATTAGTAGCTTTTCATTTACCCGAAAACAAGTTTATTTATTCATCTCTTGGTTGTAGGTGGGCTCTTTATTTGTTTGTAGGTTTCTTCTAAAAACCACAAACTTCTAAGAAATTGGATAACAACTAACCCTTTTTCAAATTTCAAAGAGCTACTGCAAGCAAGTTTCAACTTTATATAATCGTAAGAAATATGATAACAAGTCACTATTTTTTTAATTTCAAAGAGCTATTGCATTGCTTTCAATTTAATATCAAGAAGATTATTCTTCTCAAATCAAATTGAGAACCATAATTTTATATCAACGAAACTATGATTGATATTTGCAAATTGTTGTATCGCCTTTAGGAGAATATATATGTTGTCAATTTTCTTGGAGAATTCCATGTGACTAAAATATATAAAATATGAAAAATATTTAATCATTCACGAAATCTGTTCATTGATCTTT
>LPNX010767574.1:83373-162531 GCA_001517045.1 Pseudotsuga menziesii | reverse complement strand
ATATATATATATATGCAACTAAACTTAGTGAACAAGAATATTTAGGCATGATTATGCTGAAGGAAAACACAATCCTCATCACCAATTTTATATACAATGCATGGGATCACAACCTTCCATATCTTTCAAAATCAACACATGCATAAGAGAAAATTTTAGACATGATTATGTTGAGGGAAAACACAAGTTTCATCATGAGGTCTCTCAATTATAATGATATTTTTTTTTCATTTAAAGTTGTATTAATCCCAACATATATAAATTGGTCTCTCAACTTAGCCCCAAGGGTTAGATCAATTGGTAAGACGTGTGCACACTCTCTCAGTTCGGAGGGAGGTCGTGAGTTTGAGCCTTCAGCCCTTTGGGGTTAGGCCTTCTGCTAGGATGGTTGATGGTTTACCACCGCTACCATCCATGAAATATGGGGAAGTATTGATGGGTTTCCCGATCAAGTTTCCCTTGCAAAAAATTGGTCTCTCAACTTGTCTTGGTTGAGAATTCCTCAAAAACCTCGGTGTCGTTATTGTTTAATCCAATTGAAATTTATTGAACCAGTTCCATAAATGTTGTACTATACAAGAATGATATTCATTCATGTACACCATTTTATATCTCTGTCAAAACTGTAGTGAAAATTGTTAGTCTGGTTAAAAATTATTAATCTAGTTGTATTTTCACTTTAAGGGACCAACAATTGTTTATTTCATTTCATATTTGAACCCATTCTTATAATTGAAGATCACCCAATATTTTAATCTCCATCTCCAGTAACACGTTGATGACTTCTTTAGATGGTCATACCCTCAATAAATTTTTTGACACAAGAACCGTTTTTGAAGCACCAACCTTTCTTTATTTTCATTGCATTGAAGTCAGAAAAATCATCATCTCATGACTTTTGAAGATTGTAAGTTTGTAAATGCCAAGTAATGAGTGTCGATCCGGAAAGAAATAAATTGTAATTGAAACCCCTAACTTGTGCAAGGGAAGAAACCCCTAACTTGTACAAGTGTGTTGTCTTGGACTTTGGCAAAGTTCTTGTTTCTTGTCTTTTTTTTAGCCTGAACCAAATGTAATTAGTGAAGCATGTGGATGC
Source organism: Pseudotsuga menziesii (assembly GCA_001517045.1). Lineage (NCBI taxonomy): Eukaryota > Viridiplantae > Streptophyta > Pinopsida > Pinales > Pinaceae > Pseudotsuga > Pseudotsuga menziesii. The sequence goes on along the minus strand of LPNX010767574.1, from coordinate 161,435 downwards.
AACATTGATAATAGAGATTGGGGTCTCTTGTTTGCTACATTTCTAGAGGAGACGTTGAAAATACAATGGAAATGGCTCATACATAGATGAATAATGGAAACTATACTTAGTAAATAAAGGTTGAAAAAAAGAGACAATCACACTTTATATCAGTAGATATTATATGTAGATCCTGACTAAAATGAATAGTTTGGCCCTCATATTGTTGACTGTTATTTGACCATTTTACATGTTTTCTAAATGGTATACATTATGGAATGTAATGCTTTTGAAAAGTTAACCAACATTATTATTTCTTTATTGCCAATGAAAGCCATAAGATTTTCCATTCTTGACAGATTGAAAACTAATATTTCTAGTAACTAAACCTAAACTATCTTGCCTATGCATTGAATCATATTCCTCGACAAATGAATATTCAAAGGTCTTATTTTCAAGATTCTAAACATCTCATTTGCCCAGGTGAACCCTCCATGAAAAGGGGCATTTCTAGGTTTGTATGGGGAGTCAAAAAATTTCTAAACGATAAATGGTTGACTTGCTAAGGGCCACACATACAAGTTATCATCTCTAGATGGAGCATTAAATTAGTATTTTATACCAATGTTACACGGGGATGCGCCACACCGCCGCTTTTGTGGAACTCCACAAAGCACACTTTGAAACATTTCAATAAGTTGTGGGATGTGTGTGGGGGATTGCCATACTGCCACCACGTTCATCTCAAATATTGTTGGGACATATATTTTTGTGAGGGATGTCAACCGCTTCCACCATTTCAAGATGACCTATGTTCATGTGGGGACTATTGGTAACGCCAAGTAAGACAAATGACAAGAAGACAATTATTATTAACGATAATAACTGGTTTAAATTATGTTATATTTGCAATCAAATTGATACAAAATAAATTTGTGTCCTTATTGGTATCTTCTACTATTTTCCTATGATAAAATACTCAATGTCTAAGCATATCCTTCTTCTCATTTAAAAAAATCACAGAATTAAATTGTCTACATTAAAAAAAGAGAAATAATTAAGATAAGTTTTTAAGTTCCTAGTTCATAAGGTTGGTTCAATCGGTTCCAATCAATTTTTTTAGGACAATTTTCCATGACGTTTCAATCAATTTTTTCAAGGAATAGTTTTCCATGATGTTCTAGTCAATTGTTCAAGGGGATACTTTTCCATGAGGCCTCTACACCCTGTTGGATTGATTGGTACAAGAAAAATCCCAAGTTACTACAAAGTTCCCACCATCTACCATATTCATCCAAGATGATAAAAAAGAAACGTCATCATATTGCGACTAGTAGAAGCCCAAATTTCTATATAAAGTTAGCATTATCTACTATATGAAGACCAAAATAAAATAGCAAACATGAAATGGACGGTTTGTTTTTCATTTTTCTGCAGACTAAGATAAGTGTAGAAAGGACAAGATTTTTAGGAAAAAAAATGAAATCCTTGTTTACCATCTATATTTGTAGTATAACTCTTTCATATTGATAAAATAAAGAGTATGTCAATCTTACAAACTATAAAGAGACCCTTTCTAGGATTGAATCACATATCACCTCTAAGCACACCAAATAAATAAGGTGCACAGAAAGAGTCATTATTTTCTTAATTTCTTATCTACAATGAATGGATTAAGAAAAATACACAAGACTAATATTCATATCGACAAGTATATTTATAAATATACGAGGTTATATCTGTTATGTGGTTTTTAGTTTTGTATCCAAGTAGGAACTGTAGGTATACAATGTAGATAAAGTTATGTATTATGTAATGCAAGTGTGCTCAACTCTCTAAAAACATTATCATAAACTTGCCATAAACATTCATACTCTTTAATTATGTCACCATGGACTTCAAGAACAAGAACACCAATTCAACAACTAAACATACGCTAATGTGTAATGCAACAATTACCATAAACTAAAGAACAGAAGAAAAAAAAGTTGGCATCTCATTCTCCATTAGTGTTCTCAAGTAGAAAAGAAAATAGATAGCTAGGTTCCAATAGAAAATTCCAACAAATAGCAAGAAGGTTGCAAGATCAAATACCAAAAAGATAAGGATTTTGGTCTTTTATTATCTTATCTAGAGTTTGTATTTTTCAATAAAAACTCTCCATTTTTTTATTCAGAGAGAGGTCAATCTCCTAAACATTGAAGTTGAGCTATCCATAAACCATAGTCCAATCAATATCTTACCTGAATTATATAGGGCCACAAGTCACATACATGCAACCACTCAATCCACAAAAGTCACCTTTTGAAAGATGATTTTAAGTCCGATAGATTAGCAACAACATGTATTGGTAGATCTCATTTTTCAGCAAACCTTATAAGAGAGAAATCCATTGATACATTCAAAATTTGGAAATCACCTTGAGGTGGGCCTAAATAATCCATGATAAGATACAAATAACAACAATAGGCGAGGAACAACCAATAAATTCGCAAGCCACTTAAAAGAATTTGGGGCCAACAAAAAATGTAAGGACAAACAATAACAAGTAAAAATAGTATGAACTCTTTTATCTCCGGTATAGTACAAAATCCTCAATGTACAATACAAAATTGGGGTGAATGTATTAAACTAGAAAGCAACACATGATGAAAACTTATGCATAGTTCATGGAGTAAGAATTCATGCATTGATCAAAATGTGGTGCAGGATTGAGGAAATGCAAGACATGAAAAACAGTTATGGTGGATTTAATGTTTAATTACAAATAATCATATTTAAGAACCACCAAGTGTTTTGAGTTCCTTTATGAATTTTTCATGTTTATATTTTAGCATGAAGAGTATACCTCATCCAACATGGCCACAAGCTTGGATTTTTTCATTTGAACCTCTTGTCTTTCTGTTGGTGACAACTCAAAGGGACAACCAATTGTTTCTTATCATGAAGTTGAACTCCATGTAGGGGCAGCAGTTGCTCCATCCTTCCAACCACCTTTAGCTCAACTATTCTATTTATTAGATATTGTCCCAATCCTTGATTGTGATTTCTAATGTTTGGCTGAGTTAATCTTGATTCCCTTACCAACAAGGACAACTTATGTTTGATGTTTAATTTGTGTATAGCCCTAAATCGCCTAAAAGGTGCAACGGGATGCCGAAAAGAGGAAAATATAAAAAAGTAAAGTACATATAATGATGTGAAAACAATATAAAGTGGAAATTTAAAAATTTGATCAGGTGAAATATCATTGTGATGGAGTGACTTTGAATATTTTTTAGAAATGTGGAAACAAGGAGACACTATAAAGTAATGGTAAATGTAACATATTAGCTTGTTTATAAGTAATATTTTTTAAGTACTTAACAATATCGATGTGAAGATACATTACAAATTACATTATTGTTGTTCTGATAAATCAATATGGAGATTATAATGTAGTTGAAGTATTTTCATCGCATACATAAAAAGTGAAACATAAGTACCTAGAAAACATGCAAGGTGGTTTATAATGGATGAATTTTACCATCTAGATTCAAATGGTTGTATTATGTTGGATATATAAGACAAGGACATGCACAAAAATTTTGTTGCTAGATTGGAACCAACACATTTTTTTGGGATAATGGTCTTTTGAATACAAGGTATTTCAAAAAAAAAAAATTTCTGGACCTCACTGGATTTATCAAAATTGAGATTCAACAACAATAGTTGCTCACTAAATTGGATGCAAAACCTTTTGGAGATGAAGGTATTTTGAAAACAAGCTATTTCAAATAGTATATTGGTATATTTTGAATATAATTTATGAATATTAATAATCATATTAGATATTCACATGATGAGGTCAATTGGGTGAAGCTTGAGTGGTTAAAGAGGAAAATTGTTATCCTCCCTTAGTTCAATTCCCACTTTCTCAAATGCTTGCTCTCTTCTTGAGAGAATTTTTAATTGTTGTCTTAGCCTTAAGAAAGGAATAATTCAATTTACTATGAGTACCATCATAATGAAGATAGATATCTCGTAGGTTTCCCTAGGAAATGCATAATATGTAGCAATATGTAGATATGTCAATGTAAGTAATTGTACAACTCTAATGTCGTGACTTAATGTTTATGATATTATTGGGATTAATCATGTGACCATAATCAATAGTGGAGAAATTTATGTAGCAAAACAATGTGGAGATCTATGTGCATCCCACATTCACGATGCATTTTTCGTTTTAAAAAATAAAAATAAAAGCTTGAAAATTAATCAAAATGGCCAGGAAAGAAACATATAATATCTAATTAATATCATACATTTTCATAAAAGAACATTAGAAGTTTTATGATGTAAGAAGTTAACTATAAAAATATGACAAGAAAGAAAGGCAATTGTTATGACAAATCAACATTGTAACCCCCTAAAATGTACAAAGAATGGTATGAATAAGTCAAGATTGTAAAATCCTAAGGTTAAAAAATATGTTATGATCAAATTTTTTTTTAATAAAATAAGGATTCATTGAAATTACAAAACTATTTGTCAATTCTCGCTATCTCATTTGGTTAAGGTGTGGATCTCGTCAGCGAGGCGACCCGGGTTCAATTACCCTTAGGGGTGAGCTAGTTGGGAGGAGACACCAAAAATCCATCCATGTTAAGGGTTGGTGTTGCCCAATATGGGTGCGGTCCCCAAGTGACTTTGGTGGCTTAGATGCCCCTGGGTTGTGGTTCTTAACCAATGGTTCATTGCTATCGAACAAAAAAATTACAAAACTATTTTTTGTTATTCTTTTGTTTCAATGTTCAGTTGAAAATTGTAGTGAAGATTCATGCGGAAATTTGTTTCAATGACCATATCAAAGTTCATTTAATGATTCTTAAGATTGTTATCATGATTAATTCTCTCAACTTTCATATCAAAGTTTTGATGCAAATTTATCTTAAAAATGATCTTAAGAGTCGACTTAAATTATGTTTAAAGATGTTCAAGATTTCTCTTAGAATTATTCAATGTTTTGATGTATATGCCACAATTTGTTATAGATTCGTCTATTTAATTGTTACAAGACCCATCTCATAGTATGTCTCGAGATGTTAGTTATTGGTTTTAGAATTGAGTGCCTCATTCTGCATCTTAACATTGTATTGTAGATTCATTCAGATATTATTTCAAGAATCATCTAAAAAACCATTTGAAGATTCTTAGGATTAGTGTCAAGTTTCATTGTCTTAACATTCATCTCAGAATTGTCTCCCATATTTTTTTGAGAAATTGTTTTAAGAGTCATTTTAAAATTAAACTACCAACTTTCAAGTTTGGTCATATGATCAATTGTCCTAGAGTTCATCTCATTATTCTCATGTTGTGTATTCATCTCATAATTTGTTTCAAGGTCCATCTAAGAATTGATTTCAAATTGTAAATGGTCAGCTGCATAGATGGTGGCCTATGTTCTAGGCCGGATCATATATAGAGATAAGTGCAAGATCTAGCAATTATTTCTTTCACTAATACATTGTTGGTGTTTTTGTTTTCACATGTAGCACTAACGAGAGTTCAAGAAGCATGTCTTTGGAGTGCATCCTTTAAGAATAGAGGCCATGATATCTTGGTATGAATGTTTTTTCTTATCTCATGTTATTCTTGTTTATCATGTTATATATATATATATATGGATATTAATGTTTACAGAGTACTAAAAGTCTAAGTGAGATGGGCATAAGGAGGAGGAACAATACACATAAACGGTGCAAGATTTACTCAGGGCCAATTCCATTGGCATTCTCATGTTGAGCACAACATCAATGGAAAACAATAATATCTCTTTCATTCTAGATTTATAAGTTAGGATCATAAGGGATAGGGTGTGTTCTTCTTATTATCAATAAATCAACATAGATATATCTTCAGCAGCATCAATGGCAAGCGACGATATCTTTTTCATTTTACGGCAGGATGAAAACTGAAGAAAAAACACACCCAAGAAACAAGAACAAATAAACACACATGAATGTAGAGTGAAACACATGGTGAATGATTCCTAATCGCAATATTGAATTATTCCTAATAATGTTTTTACATGGCTATTTCTTTTACTTTTCCTCTTTCGTCCTAAGAGTCCATCTTCATTTTTTATCTTATTTTGATTCACCAAATTTGACAACTCTAATAAATGTAGCTTCAATAATTTCATGATTTTGAATCAAATTTTATTGTTCAATGTAACTTGAATTTAACTTAAACTTAAACTACTTACATCAAACTACTTTCTCACTTAACTTTCCCTTTGACATAATTATACTTTCTAACTTAACTTTTTCTTTAACATAATTGTAACTTTGAAATAAACATACAACACATTTTTATTGTTTTAGATCTTTGGAAACATATTTCCTAACTTAATTCTGCCTTCAACATAATCATACTTTCTAACTTAACTTTGTCTAACTTTACCTTTAACATAATTATACTTTCTAACTTAACTTTGCCTTTACAGTTGTAACTTTGAAATAAGAAAATAAACATACAACAATTTTTTATTATTTTAGACCTTTAGTGTCATTTGGCAATTACCATTTTGACATGAGAATTTTCTTCTCATTTGGCATTGTAAGAAAAGATTTTGATTTCCTTTGACTTCACTTTTTGAAAGTCGTTCAAACAAACCCGTCTCATATGTGACTTGCAAGTTACACTTCATTAAAAAAACACCAATATTTATTATAATAATAAGAAGGAAAACAAATATTATACCTGTTTCCTTTTTCGCTGCCATGCCAATTATTCATTTTTATTTTAAGAAATATTTTTGGTTATGTAGGCTTGAAAAATGATTATATAGAAATTTGATTATGAATGACCAGTGTAATTATAAAGATTTTCATATTCCTTTTAATTCCATTATTCTATTACGGATTCATATGCTATTCTTTGCAGAATTCTAGTACTTCATAACAAATAAGACATCAATGCAATTCCGGTGATCACATACGAGTCAGTTTATTCCAATGTGTAGTTGTGAATAAATCTATGTTGTAGAAAAATGAGATGATAACGACCAATTATTCGGTGTGTGAGAGTAATACGACTAACATAGAAAGAGTTCGATGTTGTGTATGTATGGAGTAGGTTGTGATAGCTTGTAATTTTTTGTATATGTTGGAGAGAGTGCTTATGGAACGGGGAGTCTATCCATTATAGCACTCTAGAACGGGGAGTCTATCCATTATTTATTAAGAGAACAATGATAGGAGATGAATGCAAACCAGGTACAAGGTACAACAAACAAAAGGTCAATATCATAGCGGATCACTCAAGTGAACAAAAGATTTCCATCGAAGGCCTTCTACAGAAAATAATTTACTGCTAATGTAATCACATGGACACCAAGTAGATCTGGAATTAGAGAATCATCACTAAACCAACGATCTGATTGAGAAAATAATGGTTCTGATTATTTGGGTTGGTTGTGCACACAATCTGTGGATCTCCTTGCAAAGGTGAAATAGGAAAGTCGCTAGAGAGAGAAAGAATACCCTCGTGAACTGTAGCCCGTGAGATGCCGAGAAGAGTAGAAAGACTACTGTAGTTTGTCAGGCCCAGGAGATGAAGCCGTTATTCTGCTGGTATGTTATAAATTTGAACCAGTGAAGCATGCATAAATCTGCTGGTATGTTATTTGGAAAATCTGTTGAAAAGTCACCAAGTGGTCAATCACCTCTCTTCTCTTGTCCATTGTAAATTGAGGTGACGCGAGTTTGCTGAATGAAAGTGAATGCACCTATGACATTTCATAGAGCCGTACCTGTACTCGAGGTGCCAAGAGGAACACTAGAAACCAACGGATATTTGAGTGACACCAGCAAAACCAACGAATCACATAAAGAAAACACGCAGCGAAATACTGCTTGCTAGATAGACCACGAATGAATAGTGTTTTCCAAAAAAACCTCAAATAGAAAAACGCCTACGACGTAAAAATGAAAAACCTTTTATGTTATACACTCATTCAATAAAGAGGTGCTATTTCAACTTGATTTAAACTAAGCCTGATTTAATTTTGTTGATGCTCACTCTAGGGAGCTTCTCTATTCATCCCAAGGACTATGGTGGGTTATGTAATGCCGAATTTCATAGAATCTAATGGATAATCGTGAGATTAAGCAACAACCCATTGGGAGAATGTGCGCCAAACTTCATTGGAGCATGTGATTATGAGAACAAGGTTAAATACTATCATGTTATTGTCTGGAGGAAATTAAATAATCCAGTATGAATTTGTTTGAAGAATTAGATATTTTGTTGGAAAAGTTCTCTCCATTAAATGCCGATAATAATTTATGATTTGTGGCTTGATTTAGCCTTAACCATTAATCTGCAATACTATTTTTTAATGAGGATGGATTCTTGGGCTGGACATCTAATTCCATGTAATTATTCTCTTATAAAATGTGCATTTATTTAAATGTTCCTTGTACTCATTTAAATGTTTCCATGTATTTATTTTCTCATAAAACAATGTATTTATTTAAATGATTATATTTAGAAAGTTCAATAAATTCATGTTCAAGCTTGCCTATAACTAGAGGTCATATAAGGAGGATGGATTCTTGGGCTGGCCATCTAATTTCCTTTTTAGGAAGGAAGGATACGAGCCCTGTGAAAATGAAACTAACCTAAGGTTTAACTACGGAAATTGGCTCACCTCCAAGTTGTAGTTCACCTCCAAGTAGGCCCACATGATGGCAGTGGTGCTACTCTATTGAGTCGATCTATACATGCCCACATAGACCAGCATTTGTTGAAAATGGAGGGCGATTTTGCTTTCTCCTACTTAATGTGCATTTATGATTAATATATACATGGACATCATGTCTACTTATGGCAATTACTATTTCTATGGAATTTTAACTCCTTGTGTCCATGCATTTATTTAAAATATTCCATGTAATTATTCTCTCATAAAATGTGCATTTATTTAAATGTTGCTTGCACTTATTTAAATGTTTCTATGCATTTATTTTCTCATAAAAAATGTATTTATTTAAATGATTTTATTTATAAAGCTCCATAAATTCATGGTAAATCTTGCCTATAACTAGAGATCATATAAGCATGCATGCAACAAGAGATTTTAATCGAAAGAAACTTTGATTGTGCATGATTTACTACCCTTTACAATAATAAATGGGAAAACAAAGAAAAAACATTCAACCCAATAATTGGGGAAGGAAGTAGAAGGGGCAAGGTTAAAGAACTAACTAAATGACCTTGGGGACATTTGGGATGCGAAAGTAATCATGGTCCCAAAGCGTAGGAGACAACCGCAAGCCATTTCAGATATTGAAAACCTAGGTGTACAAGCAATTTGGTGATCCCTAGAGAAGATTAGTTTCGTAATTTAACATTGGATGACCAATCAGGGACAAACTCAAAAATTCAAGTTAGGGGGAGGGACAAGAACAAAAGTTAGAGTAGAAGCAAAAGCATGATCAAGATTCCCCACCTAACACTAATGTGACAAGAGCTCCCCTTGATATTATGAAAGAAATTCAAAAATCCTAACTGCCAGAATTCTAAGGGAAAGAAGAAGGTAGCAAAGCATAGGCTTGGTTGCTTGGTGTTAAAAGAGCACTCAGTTACAAAGCCTATACCACCATTGAGAAAGAACAGTTAGCAATGAGCCTACTCAAGGATGATTCCTTCTATGTTGGGTTAGTGAGGAAGAGAAGTTGCCTATTATCCCTATGTAGGTAACATTGGAATTGTATGAGGAAACCTTAAAAAAATAGGTACTTGTCAGAGGATTATAGACATGATCAACAAATTGATGCATTCAATGCAATCAAGTAGAGGGGTAAATATGTGGAAGCCTATGAGGCATAATCTATTTTGCTAGTCCATCATGTAGATTACATGGTAGAGTCTAATCTATTTCACTAGTCCATCATGTAGATTACATGGTAAGGTATGATAAAATACAGACAGAAAGGTTCCTTCATGGGATTCATGCAAAAATTTGAGCCAAGTTGAAAATGTGGAAGCCAATTACCTTGGCAGGAACAACATGTTTGGTAAGGAAGGCACAAAATAGGATTAGTATCATCGAACAATCATCAAGGAAATCGGATATGTTCCTTTCGAGGGAATTTTCTAAGGTGGGGCTAGCAGAATCGGTGAAAGAAGGCATGGATTCCAAGGAAGACGAGATGGAGTTGCCAAAGTTTCCATGGTGGCATCTAGTGCACCACCAACAATATTGAGGAATCAACTTCACAATCTTGGAAGAGGCAGAGGAAAAGAACTTAGTGAGCATAGTCATGGTTTGGCAGTTAGTCAAACCAAAATAGAACGTTAGAATTGCAAGGTCCCCCACTATCTTAGATCCTGCCCAGAGTATTAGGTTAATCCCGGTCAGCGTGCAGGAAAGTGTTGGAATAATGAACAATACTGAGAGGGGGGGTGAATCAGTATTGATAACTTTTAACAATTTAAACCACTTTTAATTAATTTATTTAACACACATGATCAACATGAACACACATAACACAAATTTATCGTGGAAGCCCAATTGGGTAAACCACCAATGCTTTCTATTACTGCAAAATTGTATTTACAAATAGCTTTTGCCTGCTTCTATAGAAAATGATGGTACTACACCCTTATTTACCAGCAACTACTGGAAGAAGGATACGACCCCTTGGTTTTATCAGCTGCTACTGAAAGGATGCTACTACACCCTATTTACCAACAACTACTGGAAGGAAGCTACAACCCCCTTACAGACTTGTAGCCTACCCTTGCACCACCCTGCCACCCTAATATGTTTTTGTCAAACTTCCATATCTCTTTTTCCTTTAATCTTTGTCACAAATTACTACATGTCATTGGTCTTTGCCTATTCTAGAGGCTGCTATGATCTAGACTATAGAGACGATTTCTCTAACTCATCATTCTGTCTATAAATACTCTCTAACACATTTTCTTGTGAATGCATCTATTCTTCGTTCTGCCTTTCTTTTCTTAGATCGAGCCCCTTCATGAAAACTCAATTCTTCATTTTAACAATTCTTTAACTCTATTTAGGTTTATCAGTCATACCTTTCCGCAACAAAATCTTACCAGAATTGCCTCTCCACAATGATAATTCTTCACCAGAAATTATTCTGAATTCGCAATGATATAGATCATTTTCGCACCCATCCTGAGTCGTTGATCCATTGCGGACTCGTTCTTGTCCGTCGATCTAACACACAAATTTCCCTTCGTAATCATCTTTCCGCAATTTCCTTAGCTTTCTACAATTGTCTTTCCGCAACAACCTTTCTACACCGTTGATTTCTAGCAGACTCTTCTTTGGTCGTTCATCTAAGACCTGATGCGGATTGCGAAGTGAAGACACGCGTTATGAACTTTATTTCTCAAAAGATCCTTCCGCAATTTCCTTTTTGTAAGATACTTTCTACACCGTTGATTTCTTGCGGACTCTTCCCTAGCCGTTGATCTTTAGATCAAATGTGGATTGCGGATTTTCTAAGTTTCTTGAAAGTGCTTCCAAAATTTTCTTTCTGCAAGTTTTCTTCTGCTCCATCGATCTCATGCGGACTCTCTCCTGATCGTCGATCAAATGTGGATTGCGGATTGCAGGTTTTCCAAATTCCTTAAAAAAACGATGTCGCAATTTGCTTTCCGCAAGATTTCTTTTGCGCCGCCAATCTCATGTGGACTCTTTCCTGATCGTCGATCTTATATCAGATGTGGATTGCGGGTTTTCCAAATTTCATGAAAATTCTTCCTTATTTTTTCTTCTACACCATCAAGATCTTGTGGATGCTTTTCTGGTCGTCGATCTTCGGATTGCGGATTGTGGAATGCGGATTGCAGGTTTTCCAAATTTATTGAAAATACTTCTGCAATTTCCTTTTCCGCAATTGTGCTTATGTTGCATCGATCTCTTGCGGAATATTTTATGACCGTTGATCTTACAAATTGCAGAACCATACTTTCCATTTTGGACCTCCGCAATTCTCTTCTGCAACTTTGTTTCTGCAATTCTTTTGAACCGTCAATTTCCTTGTGGGTTCACTCCTAACCATTGATCTACGATCAAATGCGGGTTTGTGGATATTCATTTGACTTTGTACGGAAATCATTCACCACCATCTATCTTCTCAAAATTGACCTGCGCAATTTCTCTCGACTAATCTGGACCTTCCAATTTTTCTCTTCACTCTAGTGTTCGGGAATGTTATTTTCCACGCATATTTATTTTGTGCATCTTATTATAGACCATTGATCTCTGTCTCTCGAATGATCTGGGTCATTCAAAATTTCTTTGGCGCTTCATAATGTTATCTGCGACTGCCTCTGTCTTTCACTAATTTCACCCTTTCATCATGTTTTACTAGTTATTCCTTTGTCATTACTGAACTTTTTTGACATCAATTGGAAATCCACGTAATGGATCCTTTGTATTTCATCCTGCTATTATTTCTATTGGTTATCTCTTTGTCATTCCTGAACTCCTTTAACATCAATGACAACTATATTCTCAACAATCACCCCCTTTGGCATTGATGGCAACATTTCCTTTTGGCCAACATTTTCTCCCCCTTTGACAGCAATGACAAAGGCTTCCTTTTGATAGCTCCCCTTGTCAGCATATCTCCCCTGGAGATTATGCTTCTTCTCCTACACTTATTGTAAGGAGATTACTCCCAACTTTTGTCTAAGATGCTCAAAGCATTCCTTGGGTAGTGGATTGGTGAAGATATCAACAATCTGTTCTTTTGTGTCAACATACTCTAGTTTGACAATCTTTTGGGATACTTGTTCTCTTAGGAAGTGATACTTTATTGGTATGTGCTTTGTCTTGGAGTGCATGACAAGATTTTTTGACATATTTATGGCACTAGTATTATCACAATTTATTACTATTGGGTGCTCATACTTCACGCATAAGTATTCTAGTGTCTGCTTCATCCAAATGACTTGAGTGCAACATGTACGCAGTAGCAATGTATTTGGCTTCTGCTATGGGGAGAAAAATGGAGGATTGTTTTTTGCTTGACCAATATACCAAACAATTTCCGAAAAAGAATGTTGCTCCACTGGTGCTTTTTTATCATCAACACTTCCTGCCCAATCTGCATCAGTAAATGCTTTCAAGTTGAAGTCTTGACTTTTTGGATACCATAATCCATACTCCAAACTACCTTTCAAATATTTGACAATTATTTTTACTGTTGTTACATGTGTCTCTTTGGGCTTGACTGGAACCTAGAAACCAAACCTACAACTTGCATCACATCTGGTCTTGTAGTTGTCACATATAGCAGGCTGCCTATCATGGATCTATACATGGTATGGCCAACTTCCAGAGACTCATCGTCCTTACTTAATTTACAACCTGTGATCATAGGAGTACTAACATGTTTGAAGTATTCCATCTTAAATCTTTTAAGCATGTCTTTGATGTACTTAGTTTGAGAGATAAGTATTCCTTTATCTATTTGGTAAACTTGTAATCCCAAAAATAATGTTAGTTCACCCAACATTGACATTTCAAATTCCTTCTTCATTTCAAAAGCAATGTTTACACTTAGTATTTGTAAGTTGCTTCCAAATATGATGTCATCTACATAAACAACAACAATGATCATATTTTCATCTTTGATTTTTAAGTAGAGGTTACTTTCTGTGGCCCCTCTCTTAAATCCTTGTTGCTTTAAGTAGTTTTCCAACCTTGAAAACCACGCCCTTGGAGCTTGTTTGAGGCCATAGAGTTCCTTTTTCAATTTACAAACATAGTCTCTATTTTCTGATAAGAGAAAACCTTCAGGTTGTTCAATATAAACCTCTTCTTCTAGTTTTCCATTCAGAAATGCAGACTTGACATCCATTTGATATACTTTAAAATTTTTATGGCATGAAAGTGCTAAAAACATTCTGATTACTTCAAGTCTTGCTACAGGGGCATAAGTTTCTTCAAAATAAATCCCCTCCACTTGAGCATACCCTTTACATATTAATATTTCCTTGTTCCTTATCACTTGACTATCTTGATTGAATTTGTTCTTGAAAACCCATTTGGTCCCTATAATATTTTTGTCTTTGGGTCTTGGAACAAGTTCCCAGGTTTTGTTCTTCTCAATCTGGTCCAATTCTTCATTCATGGTTTTGATCCATTCATCATTATTGTTGGCTTCTGTAAAATTCTTAGGTTCCACTACTGAGAGTAGGTCTTGTTCATTAAATAATAGATGTCTCCTTGTACTGACTCCAACATCTTTGTCACTGATGATCTGTGTCTCAAGATGATCATTTTGTACTCTTCTAGATGGATTTTTTGTATCAGATCTTGGAGAGTCTTCTTGACTTTCATGTGTATCTTCCTCCTCTAATTCTTCTTCTTCATCATGAATACTTTCATCTTTTTTCGGGTCTTCCTTTTCTTCATCATTTGTACTTATATCACCATCATGACTTCTTATTCTTATTGGTTTTATGTCATCCATTCTTACATCTGCAGTTTCTACAATCTTGTGTAACCTTTTAGTGTAACATCTATACGTATTCTTGGTGATGAATATCCTAAAAATATTCCTTCATCAGCCCTAGAATCAAACTTGCCAAGATCATCCTCATTTCTTCTAATGTAGCAATTGCTTCCAAATACTCTGAAATACTTGACTAAAGTTGGTCTTCCATACCATAGTTCATAAGGAGTCTTGTCCTTATTGACGCTGAGTTGTCCTCTATTAAGTATATAGACAAGTATGTATATTGCTTCTCTCCAAAATGCATCTAACAGCCTTACTTCATTAAGCTTTGTTTTGGCAGCTTCTTGGACTGTTCTATTCTTCCTTTCAACAACACCATTATGTTGAGGAGTCTTTGCAGCTGAAAATTGTCTTTTGATCCCATGTATCTCACAAAACCCATTGAACTCGGTTGATATAAACCCTCCCCCATTGTCTGATCTAAGACATTTGATTTTTTTATTTGTCTCATTTTCAACCATTGCTTTGAATATTTTGAACTTTTCCAAAGCTTCTGATTTTTCTTTGAGAAAGGTTACCCAAGTCATCCATGTCTAGTCATCAATGAGCAGCATAAAATAGTATTCTCCTTGCATACTTTTAGTCCTTGTTGGTCCACAAAGATCAGTGTGAACTATTTCTAGAGGATGTGAGGTCATATGTTCCTTTTTTTTAAACTGGCTTTAGTTTGCTTCCCATGTTGGCAATATCTACAAACTAAGTTTATAGGTTTTACAATTTTAGGAAAGTATCTCACAGCTTATTTCTTACTTACCTTGACAATACTATCAAAGTTTAAGTGTCCCATCCTTATGTGCCATAACCAACTTTCATCAACCATAATCAAGTGACGTTGATTTTCATTTTCTATGATGTATACATTGTTTGAATTTGTTACAGCAGTGCCAAAAATTCTTCCTGAGTCCTTTTTCCTGATTTCATATTTCTTAGAGTCAAACATACAGATGTTCCCTTGGTCACACATTTGAATTACGCTGAGGAGATTAGGCTTGAGGTTTTCTACCAGTAATACATTTTTTGCTTTGATATTGCTATTGGCAACAACTGTACCTTTGCCAATAACCTTGGAAGACATATTGTCTCCAAAAGTGACTTTACCCTTATTATCTTTTAGTTTTATGGACTTGTTTGGGTCACCTGTCATGTGTTTTGAACACCCAATCTCCAAGTGCCATAGATTTTGTTTCTCTGTCACACATAGGGAAATCGTGGATCTTTCATTTTCTTCCCTTTCCCTCCAATACTTCTTTTGTTTTGTGTCTTGAAACTTATTTGCAACAATATTCCTTGTAGGAGTCATCAGTTTACAATCTCTTGCCATATGTCCATCGTTATTACATTTGTAACACTCTAGGTCATTTCTTTAAAGAAGTGTAAAACGGTTATGATTCCCTTTTTTTTGTCACTAGGTGAATTCTTCTTGTATTCACGAAACTTTCCATAGTATCTGCAATTTATGGATTTATGAGCAAAGTTATTACAAGAGTAACAATGACTAAGGAAGATCTCCTCATATATGTTCGTCACTGGTTTATTAGGCAATTAATCATTTTTTCGACTTGAGAGTTTGGAATAGATTTCTTGATTTCTTCCTTCTTAACTAGACTCTTTAATGCAGCAACATAGATTTTCTTATTTCCACTTTGGTTTGTGAACGAATAATAGTTTGGCCTATATCCTAGTCCAGATTTATCATTTGAAGGTATTTGGTTATTTAGGATATCATCTAAGGTCTTTGAGTTGCCCTCAAATTTTGATTTCATAGCTTCTTCATCAAGCTTTTTCTTAAGCTGCAAGATCTCTTCTTCAAGCTTTTCAGATTCTTGTATTCTTCTTTTGAGCTCCAAATTTAGGTCCTCTTCAATCCTTTTGGCCTCAATAAGTTGAGTTTCCAACTTGTTAATCACATGGTTTGACTTTTTGTTCTTTCTCTTGCATTTTTCAAGTTCTTCAAGAGCACTACTGAGTTCATTTTTTAAGTCTACTTCAACTTCCTCATCTAATTCACCATTTTGATCTTGAGTATTTACTCCCATGAATAGAATTTGTGTTCTTCATCTTCACTATCTTCCATAGTGTAAAGAATTTTCTTTTTCTCATAGTACTTATTTTTGTTTCCGATTTTACCCTTTTTGAACTTCCTTGAGGCTTCTTTCTCATCATTATCATCGTGTTTAGGGTAAGGGCATTTTGAAGCAAAGTGTCCAACTCTTCCACATCTAAAACACTTTAGGGGTAGATTTCCTTTGTATTTTCCAGTACCTCTCTCAAGTTTTTTAATAAACAGGGCTTCTTCATCATTTGAAATCTATGAATGGTTTTTGGAGGGGGCTTTAGATTTCTTTGATTCATTTATGGCTTTAAATGCTGCCTCTTTTCTTGAAGAATCATTATGTCACATTCTCATCTCATATGCAGTGAAGAGCCCATGTAATTCATCTACTATTAAGGCATCAAGGTCATCTCGTTCTTCTAGAGCGGACACCTTTGAGTCATACTTCATTGGCAATGTTCTTAGTACCTTGTCGACTACTTCTCTTCCTTTTAATTCTCCTCCAAGGCCTCTAATAGCATTTACAACTTCATCTACTCTTATAAGGTAGTCTCCAATATTTTCTTCTTCTTTCATTTTTAGGCTTTCAAACTTTCCTTTATATGTCTGAAGCTTGGATTCTTTGACTTTGGATGCTTCTTCATAGACAATCTTTAACTTATCCCAAGATTGTTTGGAATTCTTGCATCACATGACTTTTACAAACACAGAGTTTATCAATCCACTCAAGATGGCATTGAAGGCTTTTGCATTACCTTGATATTGGTCTAGTTCCAATATGTCTGTAGGTAGGTTGTCTACTATTTTATACTCCTTTTTAGTTGCTGCTCAAACCTTCCATCCAAGAGACATCAGATGGCACTTCATTCTCACACTCCAGTATGCATAATTTTCTCTTGTGAATAATGGTGGTATGTTGGTGGCTAACCCTTCTTGTTGATCCATAGTGGTTTTAGGTAGGATCTTCCTTCCAGTGGTTAAACTGTGGTGAAGGAACCTGCTCTGATACCAATTGTTGGAATAATGAACAATACTGAGAGGGGGGGGTGAATCAGTATTGATAACTTTTAACAATTTAAACCAATTTTAATTTATTTATTTAACACACATGATCAACAAGAACACACAGAACACAAATTTATCGTGTAATCCCAATTGGGTAAACCACTAATACTTCCTATTATTGCAAAATTATATTTTCAAATATTTCTTCCTGATTCTATAAACAAGGATGGTACTACACCCTTATTTACCAGCAACTACTAGGAGGAGGCTACGACCCCTTGGTTTTATCAGATGCTACTGAAAGGATGCTACTACACCTTATTTACCAACAACTACTGGAAGGAAGCTACAACCCCCTTGCAAGCTTGTATCCTGCCCTTGCACCACCCTGTCACCCTAATATGTTTTTGTCAAACTTCCAGATCTCTTTTTCCTTTAATCTCTGTCACAAATTACTACATGTCATTGGTCTCTAGCTCTTCTAACGGCTTCTATGATCTGGACTACAAAGACAATTTCTCTCACTCATCATTTTGTCTATAAATACTCTCTAACACGTTTTCTTGTGAATGCATCTCTTCACCGTTGCTCCTTTTCATTCTTAGATCGTGCCCCTTCATGAAAAATCAATTCTTCATTTTAACAATTCTTTAACTCTATTTAGGTTTATCAGTCATACCTTTCCGCAACAAAATCTTACCAGAATTGCCTCTCCACAATGACAATTCTTCACCAGAATTTCTTCTGAATTCACAATGATATTTCCGCAATAGATCCTTTTCGCAACCATCCTGAGCCGTTGATCCATTGTGGACTTGTTCTTTTCCGTCGATCTAACACATAGATTTCCCTCCGTAATCATCTTTTCGCAATTTCCTTAGCTTTCCCCAATTTTCTTTCCGCAACAACCTTTCCACACCGTTGATTTCTAGTGGACTCTTCCTTGGTCGTTGATCTGAGATATGATGCGGATTGCAAATTGCGGACGCGCGTTCTTACTTTTTTTTCAAAAGATCCTTCTGTAATTTCCTTTGTGCAACTACCTTTTTGCAAGATACTTTCTGCACCATTTATTTCTTGCAGACTCTTCCCTAGCCGTTGATCTTTAGATCAGATGCGGATTGTGGATTTTCTAGATTTCTTGAAAGTGCTTCCGCAAATTTTCTTCTGCTCCGTCGATCTCATGCGGACTCTCTCCTAATTGTCAATTAGATGTTGATTACGGTGTTATCACTAGACTTGTAGTTGCCCCTATGATATTGATCCAAGATGGATGGTAGAGGGATGAGAAACCAAAGAGGTGAAACCAAGACAGCCTAGACTCCCAAATGGATGGTTGTCATGCCAATCGAGGCAATCTTCACTTGATGTTATCTTATCCCTAGACAACAATGGGGGAGACCTAGATCTACTCCTGATAGGAGAGACCAATACAAGACACCAGATCAAATCAATGGAAGATGAAGTACATAAGGTGTAAGGTGAAATAAACCCTAGATCTATGGATGAAATCACAAGGTGAGTTATGGGATGGATCAAGAGTTTTATGAGCTATGAAATCGATCCAAGGTTTAAATACAAGTGACTTATGAGACTGACTACTAGATCCAGAATCAAGGTACTAGCAAATGCTAAAAATGTCCACTACCTTGGGAACCATGTCCATTGCAGGGAGATTAAGAACCAGATTGGGGCTATCTAGTACCAATGGATAGACTTGACAAAAGGTATGACAGTGTCAAAGTACCCAAGCCTCAAGGATAAGATCAAAATGAAGGAAAAATTGGCCAAATGAGGGTTGCGCTAGGGTCAAGATATTAGTGCCTTGGGAATTTGGCCCAATGGAGTCACCTAAGATTTATGCCTAGGAGGATCCACTTAGGGTTTGACCCGATCTACAATACCCAGAAATGGTTTTCCAAAAGATCAATCGTTTTGATCCATATAATTTTATTATTATTTTAAGTTAGGGTTTTGGAGGTAAAATAAAGGTGCCAATGGATTGGAACCAAGAAAAGAAGAACTAACATGTGGATCTTACCTAGATAAACTTGTAGATGTCTTGATGATGATGATCTATGTTGTCCCGATCAATTTGAGAAGATTTGGATGAAGACTCTATGCAAATCGTTTTTCCCAAGGGAGTCAATGTGCCCTCCCTCCTGCACAACAAAAATCAACCATGTCGGATTTGATGCATCAAGAGAAATAGACACCATATATCACAATGATACTAATGATAACCCCCAAATACAAGCGATGCCAAATAAGCAAGTTGAGGAAGCCCTACAAAAATGCCCAAGTGAAGTCGCCCTCCTGTAGACAAAACAAAGTTTCCACAAAAAATATATATCTCACCACAAATACCCAAATGCTAGGAACCAATAGAATTTCCAATCACCATCGAAGAATACCAGATGCAATGGAGACCCAAGAATTTCCACAAAAGAGTTTTTCTATTATCAAGATTCTAAGAGCCAAAGACCCCTTTACAATGAGAAGCTCTCTCCTTTAAATAGGAATGAGAGATACCAAAATCCTAACCACCTTTCAAATGGATGCCTAAGATTAAAAGATCAAAATGTTCTAATCAACGGTTGAGATGAGCTCAACATAAAGTACATCGATCAATACAATAATATAATATATCAATAGACCAAATCACCCTAAGAGAGGGGATCCCACTCAATATGAAAAAATAAAAATGAATAAAGCTCATGGTGGGTCCACGGGGTATTTACTAACACCCCTAGTGTGTCCCCGTGGCACAATATAAATAAAATATAAGTTTAAGCGCAAAATAGTGCCTCTCTGGGAAAATCGTGAGCCTCCAAAATCTCTAGAAAATCATAAAATATGTCGGAGAGATGGGTGTGGGTCCATCTGAATGCTGAAACTGTTGGAGAAGGGGTGGAATACATCACACTCATCATAAAAACTCATCCCATGCCATTTCCTTTCCTCATTAGTCCAAATCGAATTCTTCAGTACCCATTTTTATCATTTTTAATCTGCCTCGAAAAACGTGAACCTACCAAAACTGCCTCCTGGAGTGTCTGCATTGTCCAACTGATCCCACCAGGCTCTCTGGGAGGGAGTTATAATGGTAAAAACAAGTGGCTAGACCACCCCCTCCTCATACACTGCCCTAGGTGAACCCATCAAATCATCTTTCTGCTCGGACAGGCCACCTAGCATGGCAAAACTGCACCAAAATGGTATACTAAGAAAAATCATCACTGTAACTGCCCGAAATTGAAAATAAACTGTCTCATTGGACTCAGGGAACCCAAATCCATCTAAGTTGCATACTCATACACCCTACATATCTCTACATGATCGGGTGCAATAATGAATATGCCTAGACATATAAAATAATAATCTGTAAATGATCAAATAATCAATAAAATAACCGAGGCTAACATCAATCTGCTGCAAGTGTTTGGAAAGACATGCTCTACAAATCATTCAAATAACAATTATAACAAGCAGTAATTATTTCACTTGCGATCTACCAACCAAATATATAGAGTTTCGTTAATTAATTATAACTCAGACCATATTTTCAAAACCATACTCACGTCATAGTTGAAATCAATTTGCTAGTGAAGGGTGAAGGCTAAAAATAAAAATACTAGGCTACATGGTGACTACCGACTTGACACTGTGACACTTTGGATACGGAAAGGGGATACTCACTCTAGCATATGTTGGACAAGCAATAACACAGGGGATGGAAGTGTCTCACAAATGGGTAAGTTACATTCAGAGGTGCTTATTCACCTTGACAAATGCTCACAATCCAACAATATTTAGATATAACCATTGCTTTTTGGGCCTTCAAGTTTCCATAGCCTTGATGCATGCATTTGTTACATGGATTTTAAAAACACTTGTTACATGGGTTTTACATTTCACATTTCACATTTACACTTCAAAGCCAATTTCATTAGGCTTTCCTTGCATTCATGTATGTTAAAAAACACTTATTTTCATGAATGGGATTTTCACAAGATATCCATTTCATTTCCATATACATTGTATTGATGGCAGCGCTATTTGTTTCAAGTTTAGCCAACACAACCTAGGAAACTCAGAGCCGAGACACAAATAAACAAGGAAGCTTATGCAGCAAAGAGGCTATAATGGGGAAAGGTCCTACATGCCACAAGTCAAGTAGTAGGTTGGGTTAGAAACATAACTGGAAGGTAATGGATGAGTGGAGATAGTGAACGATGAAACCAACACTAGAAATNGGGAATGATCACCTCTATTCTCCCTAAGGAGGGTAAAACCAATGAGTATGGGTCAAGAACTTCCAGGTCTAAGTAGGGACATACATACATAATATCAATATAGCCAGGTCCACATATTTATATGACCGCTGGATCATGACACTAAATGCTAATACATGTCGCAAGAATGAGTATAAAACCAATAATAACCATAACACAAGATAATATATGTTGAGTCATATGCATGTAAATAACCAATTTGGACCAACATCTGGCCACTGAGAACCTGCTGCTGCAACTCTGGGCAATATTGACTGCTCTGTAAATGGCTAAATCAGTCCCCAAATATGAGTGTCCTGAGACTCAGTCATGGCATGGGAAAGTAATATAGTCCATCGTCAAATAGTGATCCATCATAGATGCTCATCTCAACATCTCATATGTAAGGGAACTAGCTGAAAAAGTGTACTGAAATACGAAAAATAGAATGTGGTAGCCCGGCTACTATATATGTGATAACATCTGGCTCCAGCTGGGACAAGTGCTCTGCTGAATAGAGCGCTTGAGAACCTTTGAATATCTGGTCCTTTCACTCTGCTACTCGCATCCTCGATCCATCACTCTATATTAGCAACAGCTAACAAAATGTCATCCACTACCTACAAAATGTCCAGAGCTATACCAAACTCACAGACCGGTTGTTAGAACAATGCGTATATAAAATAAAAATATAAAGCTGAGATACATGAAACTAAAAAGCAGAAAGTAAATCTAATCTATAACAATAACTTTAAAAAAAGTTTGATTTTTATTGTGCAGGAAAAAGGAAAAAACTCAAGACCACACTAAGAGCTTTGAAAAGCAAGCTTTAGGAAAAGACAAAAGGTGCAAGACTGAAAAGCTAAACTACTGCCCAGAAAAGGATTATTTATGCCCTACCTACTCTATCCTACTAGGAAAGACAAGACTCAAGGCTAAGTGAGTTCAGAAATGTAACCCCTCAAATACCTTTGGTTGATAGGAAGTAAGATTTGCCATCCATTACCGGTAACAAGAAAACACATGTCACCCATGCAACACTCAACGGTGAAAGGTCCAACCCAAATGTCATTATATTGCCCTGATCGGATATGCAGTAAGTGGTTCTGGATACAGACTTGACTTCCCATGGGAAATTTGTTCCTATTCACTGATTCAGGAACAACTTTAATGTTACGTATAGGCATGGGATGGACTTCAACAAGGTTTCGTGGTTGCGGGGTGATAATCCTTGAGCTCCTCCTCGAAGGAACTACATCAAATATGGGTGGACCACCATCAATGGGAATAGCTACCCTACCAACAAGGATCTCTCTAATCTCTCTGCTCGGGTCCTGGACACTCGCACTAGGCCTTTCCTCATGAGGAGACATTACATGTTTGACGATTTCCCCTACAGTCCAGAAGTCTCTATTTTCTTCCAAGGGATGAGGCATATGGGATATAACCGTATTGTGGCTAGAGCCTTCCCCTGTAGGAACAATGAATGTGCATATTTTCCAGCTCGGTTGGAACTACTTGTGAATGAGAAGCCAAAGAACTAGGAATGTGAGAAAGATCATGATTATGAAAACTAGATGACTCAGGTGGTAGAAGAAAGTTGGGGATGAGAGGATATGTAGAAAAAACATTATTTAGAGAATCTGAAGGAGTCTGAAATATAGCAAGATTGTTAAGATTAAATTCTCCTTCAGGTGCATCATTAATTAAAGCATCCTCTTCCCAGCTTATATATTTATCATGGGCTTGAGCTAGATTACTGTCTTCTAAAGACACATGAGATAATGAACTAGAAACATCAGGATAATGGGAGCTATTAACTTCGTCACCGGCCTCTACTATAGCAGCTAACTCAGAATGGTTCTCCCATGGGTAAATAGGTTCAACCCCCTGGATTTCCCTATTTCTATTATGGGCAATTAAGGCAAACCATTCATTTACTCTATAAGGAATTCTTTCAACATGCCTAACATCATCAATTTCATCAACCTCAAGTGTAGGATTCTCGATTATTTTCTCTTGATCTATTGCATTATTTTGTTCTTGACCTTGAGGTTGATTTTCATTTCTTCTCAATTCTTCCAACTCCTCCGAACATTCGTTCCTAAGCATTTCCAAGTTAATTCTTCTAGCAATTTCAGCTATTTGGTCTTCTTCAGAAGAGGAATCAAAATATTCCAACATCATAAACATGTTTTTAGGTTGCTCATATTCCCATATTCCATTTTCATCTTCCACAATATTCGCTTTAGCATTATTAAGCAATTCATCTCCATATGTGTTTTTAATCCCTTCCTCAAAATTTTCCAAATGCTTGTCATAATAGGGTTCTCTATTAATCCTAATTAGAGCATCTTCAGAGTTTGGAACACAAATATATGATAAATCTATCATAAGGTATCCACCTAGACCAGTTTCCCACTTCCTAGATAAAATTATTCCATATGTTGGGGGCAAGTCAATAAAAACTACATCCATCATAGTGGAAATGTCTAAGCATGCAAACAAATCAGCCCTAAGGTTTTTTATCAAACCATAGGATTGCACACGCTGAGAATCTATACCACAGACATTCCCATAGGGTTGAGTCACCTCCAATCCCATTTCCTTCATGACATGTAAGGGCATCACATTCATAGCTGCTCCATAATCCAACATGCAATTATGTAGGAGCATATTCTAAATGTGTAAGGTTAGGTAAAAAAAGGGAGGGTGACCCCCGTTCTTTCTTTCATAAATTGCATACTGGATGTTGACGGGCTGATCCTTTTCATCTTTGCTAGGTTGTATTCCACTAAGGCTCTCTATGTGACAGGATTCTAAGACAGCCTAAGGAGTCTTTTCTTGGCCAATGCCATCAAATAACTCCTCTACTTGGCTTCTTACTGAGGGCACTTTCATTAACTCAGTGACAGGGATATTACACATTATCTTGCCTAACTCTTTCTTCATATCAACATTCAAATTAAAATCTTCTAAGGAAAAGTATTCTTCTTTCTTTCTATCTTCATTAATTTCTTTGCGTTTGTCTAGGAAAGAAGGTTGGGGATCAATTCTTCGTTTACAGATTCTAATTTGTGTTTGTTCCTTTGTTTCAGGGAGATTTATAGCACAACATGAGGGGCTGGGTTCATCAACAAAATATTCTTCTTGCTACCATGGCTCTTATTCCAAGAGAATCCTTCCAAACCTAGCATCAAAAGATAAATCATTAATAAATTTGATGTTGTTTGGTTGGTCATCAAGATAGTTAGTGTCAGACGGTTCTTTCTCGTTTTCATCACACCAATTTACATTCTTCCTCTCAGAATTTTCTGGATATTCAGTTCATTGTCTATTGTTATCTTCCTCGAGCCTTCTATTATTGTTCCAGTAAGGCTTAGGGCCATAAGGGTTTCTATGTCTCTCAGGATCATGAAAACTAGCGACACTTTTTGTAAGGACACTTAATTGTCTCATCATCTCTTGCATGGTTTCTAACGTGTCCTTTGAATCCTTTAGTTCATTCACAGGTTCCTTAGGCCTTCGGAGTTTAGGGTCAGATCTAGAAGTGGATGGGGCAAAGTGATCGAAAAAGTTTTTCTTACCCATAGATGTCGCATTCCGCTCAGCCATCTTTGCATTGAATTGGGAAGTCTTCAAGTCATTGGGATTCTTATCCTTCAAGTGATATCCCAACCACCCTTCAAAAGCATTCAAATAATGAATAACAATTGCTTGGTCCTTGGGTTTAATTTCATCTGGGATATTTCCTACAGTCTTGTCAAATCTTATGTTAAACTCATGGGCCGTTTCATTCTCCTTATTCTTGATGTCAAACAGTTGATGTGAGAGAAATTTCCCATCTAACTTGTGAGACCAGTCACTATTAAGCTTTGCGACAAAACTGTCATACCCATTGATGGATGAGGCAGGAAATCTGTCAAACCACTTTCACACATTGCCTTCCAAAGAATGCAGAAGGCCCCTCATGAAGACATCTTCATCAGATGCTCCATATGCTTCCATGTGTTCCCATACTCTGTCAATATGATCTTCAATGGAGATAGCCGACACTCCATCAAAATTGGGAACCTTTTCAAAATATTTATCAAGCATGTCATGAGGGGCTCCCTGGATCAGGGAAAAATCTAAAGGAGATGGCTTAGCCTTCATTCCAAAAATCCGAGGGTTCTATGGAGGAGGAACATTTTGGTTTCCACTAGTGTTTGTTTCAGCCATTGGATTAGATGAAGTCGAAGGAGATCCAAAAAGATGACTCGAGAAAATAGTGGGACTATATATCTTCCAAAATAAATTGGAAGAGTTCTCTTTATTTATTATGTGGTTCCTCGTGTAAGTTGTAGGGATTTCCTCAGGATTCACAGGACATTCTAAGAACTTAAGATTAATACGTTGGGTACGGTCCTCGGTAGAGTCGCGGGGTGGAGTCGCCAGGTGAACCACACAAGTAATTCACCGAAAAGAGATATGTCATAGGAGAGGTGAGGTGATTGAATTAAGAAGGTGATTGATAAAATTATTGAATTAGAAATGCAGCCACCAAGATAAATGGATGCGATAAGATATGGATTAAGGCATAGACACTCACAGACACCGAAGGTAAGCCTCTACCTCCCCAGAAATGGTGCCAAAATGTTGGCAAAGAGAACGAGAGTAGATCTTAAGGATAAATGTTGAACCAAGGTAGGCCTCTACCTTCCCCGGCAATGGTGCCAAAATGTTATCACTAGACTTGTATTTTCCCGTATGAGATGGATCCAAGATGGATGGTAGAGGGATGAGCAACCAAAGAGGTGAAACCAAGAAATCCTCGACTCCCAAATGGATGGTTTTCATGCCAATCAAGGAAATATTCACTTGATTTTATCTTAGCCCTAGACAACAATGGCGGACACCCAGATCTACTCCCGACAGGAGAGACCAAACCAAGACACCAGATCAAATCAATGGAAGATGAAGTATGTAAGGTGTAAGGTGAAATAAACCCTAGATCCATGGATGAAATCACAAGGTGAGTTATGGGATGGATCGATAGGTTTATGAGGTATGAAATCGATCCAAGGTTTAAATACAAGTGGCTTATGAGATTTACTACTAGATCCAGAATCAAGGTACCATCAAATGATGAAAATATCCACTGCCTAATGAACCATTTCCAATGCAGGGAGGTTAAGAACTAGATCAGCGATATCTAATATCGGTGGATAGACTTGAAAAAAGGTATGACAGTGTCAAAGTACCCAAGCCTCAGGGATAGGATCAAAACGAAGGAAAAATTGGCCAAATGAGGGTTGCGCTAGGGTCAAGATATCAGTGCCTTGGAAATTGGGCCCAATGGAGTCACCTAATCCTGACGCCTAGGAGGAACCACTTAGGGTTTGACCCGATATACAATACCAAGAAATGGTTTGCCAAAAGATAAGCAGTTTGATCCATATAATATTTTGATTATTTTAAGTTAGGGCTTTGAAGGTAAAATAAAGGTGCCAATGGATTGGAACCAAGAAAAGAAGAACTAACCTATGGATCTTATCTAGATAACCTTGTAGATTCCTTGATTACGATGATCTATTCCGTGCTGATCAATTTGAGAAGATTTGGATGAAGACTCTATGCAAATCGTTTTTCCCAAGGAAGTCAATCTGCCCTCCCTCCTGCACAACAAACACCAACCAATCAAATTTGATGCATCGAGAGAAATGGACAAATGCTACAGAAAAATAACAATATGAAACCATAAATCACAATGATACTAATGATAACACCCTGATAAAGTGTTTCCAAACAAGAGAGTTGGGGAAGCCCTGCAAAAGCGCCTAAGTGAAGTCGCCCTCCTGTAGATAAAACAAAGTTTCCACGAAAAATATAGATGTCACCACAAATACCCAAATTCTAGGAAGCAATAGACTTTCCAATCACCATTGAAGAACACGAGATGCAAAGGAGACCCAAGAATTTCCACAAAATAGTTTTTCTATTATCAAGATTCTAAGAGCCAAAGACCCCTTTACAATGAGAAGCTCTCTCCTTTAAATATGAATGAGAGATACCAAAATCTTGACCACCTTTCAAATGGATGGCTAATATTAAAAGATCAAAATTTTCTAATCAACGGTTGAGATGATCTCAACATAAAGTACATGGTTCAATACAATAATATAATATATCAATGGACCAAATCGCCCTAGGAGAGGGGATCCCACTCAATATGAAAAAATAAAAATGAATAAAGCTCATGGTGGGTCCATGGGGTTCTAACTAACACCTCTAATGTGTCCCAATGGCACAATATAGATAAAATATAATTTTAAGTGCAAAATAGTGCCTCTCTAGGAAAATCGTGAGCCTCCAAAAGCTCCAGAAAATCATAAAATATGTTGGAGAGATGGGTGTGGGTCCATCTAAATGCTGAAACTATTGGAGAAGGGGTGGAAGACATCACACTCATCATCAAAATGAATCCCATGCCATTTCCTTACCTCAGTATCCCAAATCGAATTCTTCAGTAGCCATTTTTATCATTTTTAATCTGCCTCGAGAAACGTGAACCTTCCAAAACTACCACCTGGAGTGCCTGTGTTGTCCAAATGAGCCTGCAAAGGTCTCTGGGAGGGGGGTATAATGGTAAAAACAAGTTTCTGGACCACACCCTCCTCATACAACACCCTAGGTGAACCCATCAAATCATATTTATGCTCAGACATGCCACTTAGCATGGCAAAACTGCACCAGAATGGTATACTGAGACAAATCATCATTGTAACTACCCAGAACTGAAAATAAACTATGTCATTGGACTCAGGGAGCCCAAATCCATCTAAGGTGCATACTCATACACCCTATAGATCTCTGCATGATCATGTACAATATCTAATATGCCTAGACAAATAAAATAATAATCTGTAAAGGATCAAATAATCAATAAAATGACCCAGGCTAACATCAATATGCTGCAAGTTTTTGGAAAGACATGCTCTACAAATCATTCAAATAACAATTATAACTCAAACCAAAATTTCAAGAGCATACTTACTTCATAGTTGTAATCAATTTTCTAGTGAAGGGTGAAGGCTAAAAATCAAAAGGCCAGGCTACAGGGTGACTACCGATTTGACACTGTGACACTTTGGATATGGAAATGGGATACTCACTCTAGTATATTTTGGACAAGCAATAACACAGTGGATGGCAATGTCTCACAAATGGGTAAGTTACATTCAGAGGTGCTTATTCACCTTGACAAATGCTCACAATCCAAATAAAATACAAGTGAGGCCAACAATCTTTAGATATAAATTTTTAAAAGAACCATTTCTTTTTGGGCCTTCACGTTTCCATAGCCTTGATCCATGCATTTGTTGCATGGATTTTTATGTATTAAGGCTTCATGCTCCATGCGTGTTTAAAAACACTTGTTACATGGGTTTTACATTTCACATTTACACTTCAAAGCCAATTTCATTAGGTTTTCCTTGCATTCATGTATGTTAAAAAATGCTTCTTGTCATGAGTGGGATTTTCACAAGATATTCATTTCATTTCCATATACATTGTATTGATGGAAGTGTTATTTGTTTCAGGTTTGGCCAACACAACCTAGGAAAGTCAGAGCCGAGACACAAATAAATAGGGAAAGTTATCCAACAAAGAGGCTATAGTGGGGAAAGGTCCTCCATGCCACAAGTCAAGTAGTAGGTTGGGTTAGAAACATAACTAGAAGGTAATGGATGAGTGGAGATAGTGAACTATGAAACCAACACTAGCAAGCCAAAGTATGGTGGGAATGATCACCTCTATGCTCCCTAAGGAGGATAAAACCAATGAGTATGGGTCAAGAACTTCCAGGTCTAAGTAGGGACACACATACATAATATCAATACAACTAGGTCCACATATTTATATGACCACCAGATCATGACACTAAATTCTAATACATGTCGCAAGAATGAGTATAAAATCAATAATAACCATAACACAAGATAATATATGCTGAGTCATATGCATGTAAATAACCAATCTGAACCAACATCTGTGCACTGAGAACCTGTTGTTGCAACTCTCGGCAATAATGTCTGCTCTGTAAATGGCTAAATGGCTACCTCAGTCCTCAAATATGAGTGTCTTGAGACCCAGTCATGGCATGGGAAATTACTATAGTCCATCATCAAATAGTGATCCATCATAGATGCTCATCTGAGCATCTCATATGTAAGGGAACTGGCTGAAAAAGTGTATTGAAATCTGAAAAATAGAATGTGGTATCCCGGCTACTATATATGTGATAACATGCAGGTTTTCCAAATTCCTTCAAAAAATGATTCCGCAATTTTCTTTCTGCAAGATTTCTTCTGCGTCATTGATCTCATGCGGACTCTTTCCTGATCATCGATCTTAGATCAAATGCGTATTGTGGATTGTTGGTTTTCCAAATTTCATGAAAATGCTTCCGCAATTTCCTTTCTGCAATTTTTCTTCCACACCATCGATCTCTTGTTGATGCTTTCCTTCCCGTCGATCTTCGAATTGCGGATTGCAGCTTTTCCAATTTTCTTGAAAATAATTCCGCAATTTTTGTTTCCGCAATTGTGCTTCCACATCGTCAATCTCTTGAGGAATATTTTTCGACCGTCAAGCTTACGTATTGCGGATTATGGAATGTGGAACCATACTTTCCAATTTGGACTTTTGCAATTCTCTTCCGCAACTTTGTTACCACATTTCTTCTGAACCATCGATTTCCTTGCGGGTTCACTCCTAACCGTTGATCTACGGTCAAATGTGTATTTGTGGGTCTTCATTTCTCTTTGTGCAGAAATCATTCACCACCGTCAATCTTCTCAAAATCGGCCTGCGGAATTGCTCTTGACTGATATGGACCGTCAAATTTTTCACTTCACTCTAGTGTTTGGGAATGTTATTTTCCACGCATATTTATTTTTCGTATCTTATTATATACCATTGATCTCTGCCTCTCAAATGATTTGGGCTGTTCAAAATTTCTTTGGCGCTTCAGAGTATTATCTGCCATTGCCTCTGTCTTTCACTAAGTTCACCCTTTCATCATGTTTTACTGGTTATTCCTTTGTCATTGTTGAACTTCTTTGACATCAATTGAAAATCCACGTAATGGATCCTTTGTCTTTCATCCTGCTATTATGTCTATTGTTTATCTCCTTGTCATTCATGAAAGGATAAACATGAACAAGGTCAGGGACGGCATAAGATCCATGCAGTTGTGATCAACTACCAAGTCGAACTTCGGGTTATTATGGTGGAATATGTCGATATGATTAAAAATATTCCACTTTCCATTTTAATTGACCTTGGTGCAACTAATAGTTTCATCTCACCTTTTGTATCTACTAGATGTGGGTTGGAATCCCAAGACCAGCATGATTTCGTTCAATTAGAATGGCTTATGGAGTTAAGAAATCGATAGGATCCTTGGTTAAAAATTGTATTGTTAAAATAGGATGTTGTATAACCAAGATGAAGTTGTATAACACACCTCTAGGAGATGATGACATCATAGTAGGCATGAATTAGCTTGAACCCCATCAAGCCTTGGTAGATTTCTACCGGAAAAGGGTTTACTACCGTGATGATATAGGAAAACCTATAGTGATTGAGGGGATCAAGAAAGAAGTTTCTTTATGCTTCATATCAACTAATAAGGTTAAAAAATGTATGAGAAAAGGGTTCAAAATTTATGTTGTGGAAGTAATCAATGAAAACAACCCTTCTTTAGACCTACGACCAATTTTAGATGAGTTTAAGAATGTGCTCTGTAGGGAGTTTCTAGGCATGCCACCAATTCGAGGATTCGATTTCTCCATTTCCCTAAAACCAGGGATAGAACTGATATCAAAAACACCCTACCACATGCCCATCTGAGAACTTAATGAGTTGAGTGTGCAACTCACCAAACTTATTAGCTTTGGACTCATAAGGGCTAGTGTGTCGTCTTGGGGAGCACTAGTGATCTTCAATGAAAATGAAACATGGGTCCCTCAAATTTGCATTGATTATCGATATCTAAATAAAGCAACTATTATAAATAGGAATCATATGCCTCGCATTTATGACTTGTTTGATTAGCTAAAGGGTGTTGTTATATTTTACATGATCGACTTAAGATTAGGGTACTAACAATTGAGAATTGAGGAAGATGTACCAAAAACTACTTGTTACCAGATGAACTAGCATGGCTAGTCATCGATAAGCATATGAAGGAGGAAGTGACCACTGTCACCTTAGCTACTTCTCCAAACTTCTTTGGAAGTCGGAACCTCCTAGGGGAGATCCCGAATTGCAAGCCTGTAAGGACACTGAAACACCAAATAATAACTTCTTTTGTGAAGGGTTAGTGATCAGTGTCTTAATGGAGTCAACCCATGGAATGAAGAGGACACGCTATACATACAAACACTACTTTGTGAGTACAACTAGCATACCAACTTCAGTAATTCCAAATGCCATTCATTAAAGTGTAGCCAATGGAAAGGGTAGAAGCATTAAATTGCAAGTTTGACCAATAGCATTTAGGTGGACTCATTCATCATCAATGATGGACAAGAATGTAAATGCTTCTTACAATAGTACTTGTATCAGTTGTTAGGAATGCAATAATCATTAACCATTTAAGTATATATTCATATATTGATTTCAAACATTTCAAGTACACTAACTACTTTATGTATGCAGTAGTAGGGAAGCCAAGAAACAAAGTAAGAATGCAGTCAATGTATGTATATATCCATTTGCCCAATCACAACAATATGGTTGGTAAACAAATAGTAATGCATCCAATAATAAATAGAGATACAATAACAAGTGTATATCAATCACCTTCCAATTCCTTTGGCAATGAGGCAGTCCATGTATGAATATAACAAGTGTTTGCACAAAAAAGGTTCTAACAGTAGTGTATGTATTATTTAGGACTTGTCTAACCACTAACCAATATTGTATTTGTTGTGTTTGCAGGTGTAAATGAGGATTGTTGTAATGAGAGAGGAGGGCTGCCACAAAGTAGAAGTGAGTTAACAAGCAAGCTGAGAGTTTTGGAGAGGGGAGGGCAGTTTAGGTCCCCTTTCTTAGGTTTGATTTTTAGGAATTTAGGGCAGATTTTAGGTTTTCGGGAGTTTTGGAATGTTTAGGGTTCCTATAATTTTGACTTAGGGTTTTTAGGGACAAAACTGGAAAGCTGAATTTGTAGGAGGGAGATCTGAAATTCTAGGAAGGTAAAAAATTCACAAAAAATATTCTTTTAGGGGTTTTTTATTTTTTATTGTTTTTAGGTTTTTAGGGATTCCTAAAAATTTTCCCTAGGAATTTTAGGGACAAGGAAGGCAGGGCGAAATTGTAGGAGAGAGGGACAAAATTTTAGGAAGGCCAAAAAAATGAAAAAAAAAATAATTTTTTTATTTTCTAGGGTTTTTAACATAAAATTTCAACCTAATTCTAACCCTAATTCTACCATGAAAATGCAAATTTACACATGCAAATGCAATATATTTGAAGCAAAATTGTATGAAAATAAATCCAATGGTTTCAAGGTCTTACCCTAACCCTAGGGCATCAAGGAAGGTGGCCAACCTTCCTCTTGAGAGGTATTTCCAAAGTTTGGCAAGCTAGGGCCTTCTCCAACAACCACAAAGGCTCATTAAAGGAAGCCTAGCTAGGAAAAACTCAGAGACCTAAGGCCCAAGCTTCTAATAAGTCCTTCCAGAGGACGTCCTTCACAATACTATGGTGACAAAAGGCTAAAAATGACCTAGTTTAGACAAATTGCAACACTAATGGCTACCATTCAACCATAAACAAGCATCATCCATCAACATATAACAAAGAGAAATCAAGAGAATAACTTTGATACCTCCTTGTGCATGTGTTAAGCAAATAATTATAGCATAACCTTATCAAAGAGCATGAACCAAAGATACTTCAAAAGATTTGCCTTTAAACCAGAAAATATATCCTCCTCAATAGGCACGCATCACTCTAAGAGCCCTAAGAAGGGTAAAAACGTAACATAATGTGTTGTCCCATAAGTTTTGCCTTTGAAATGAAAGTGAGGATATCTATTTATATGATCTCACACTCACTTTTTAAAATATATAGGCCTACATGCCTTAAAATAAGTCCATTTGAAGTTATAAAATGTCAACTTAAAATTAAAAGAAAATAATAATAAAATATAGCCTAAGGTAGACTTAAGGTAGGCTAACTGGGGTATTTGTATCCCCAAGTGCCAAAACACGCTCAAATAAGCGAACCACTCCGAACGAAAGGCTGGAGTGAGATGGAGGGAGGGCGTTATACCCCATCTAACCCCTAGAATGCTGCAAAATCCCTCAACGCCCTCCTCAAAGCATGAAAAGGCCTGACATGGAGGATCCCTTTTCTCTAAGGAAATAAGGCCAGAGATAGCAACAACCCACAATATGAGAGGCCATGAGGGTTTCCAAAGCAGATGTGAATGAAGACGAGTGTCTCGTAGCTGAAGCAGAGGCCACTAGAGCACATAAACATGATATGGATCCATGTGACCCAATGGTCAACCCTTAGGGCCCCAGACACCAACTTTGAGGTTAAAAACCCCTATGAAGGGCAGCCAACAGTGCCATTAATCCATCATACCCCTAAAGGAGGGCCAAAGGGCCTGACCATGACCGCCATTGCTCAATAACACCCCTCCTGGTCAACAAATTGGTCCTCTCTCCCTGGGGTACACCTGAAGGTGCGTTGGGTACAAGTGCAGTGTAACACTACCTTTCAAACAAGTTTAGGCCATTATGAATTTGTCGTGATACCATTTGGGTTAATAAATGCTCCTTCAACATTCATGAATTTAATGAACAATGTATTCTGAAAATACTTGGATCACTTTGTTCAAGTGTTTTTGGATGACATCCTCATTTACTCACAGAATGAGAGGGAGCATCAAGGAAACCGAAGATTGGTGCTTTAGTGTCTTAGGGAACACCTTTTGTTTAGGAAGTTGTCTAAGTTTTCCTTCTTCCAAAAAAAATTCAATATCTTTGTCGTATAATCAGTGGGGATGGTATAGTTGTTGATCCTAGTAAGGTGGAGGCTATAATGAATTGGCCATATCACATTGATTCTAAGTAATTACGCATATTTATGGGGTTGGTTGAGTACTATAGTAGGTTTGTGAAAGGTTTCTCATGTTTTTCCAAACCTATTACCTCTCTCTACAAGAAGGGAGTTTAATTCGAATGGACAAGGGAGTGTGAGGAAGCATTTATATAACTAAAACGACGATTAACAAGTGCACTGGTATTGAGAGTGCTCGACATGGACAATGAATTATCTTTCTATACATACGCTTCAGGTAAAGGCTTGGGGGCAGTTCTAATGCAAGATAGAGTATTTATAGCTTATGCTTCCCACAAGATCAAGAGCCATGAAATCAACTGTCACTCATGATTTGGAATTGATAGCAGTTTTTATGGACCTAAAGTTATATAGACATTATCTCATGGCATGTCGATTTGAGTTAAAAACACAAAACGAGAGTCGTGAGCAAATCTTTACCCAAAAAAACGTCAATGCTTGTCAATGGTGTTGGAGTGATTTTAATAGCAACTATTATTTCCAGGTAACTTAATCCAAGGGTAAGGAGAACAAAGTGGCATGTTCTTTAAGCAAAAGACCAAGGATTCACTCGGTGATACCCTTAAATGTAGACTTGGTGAATAAAATCTTAAGTCACATTTACCAAGGTGACTAGCATCAACAAGTGAAATCTCATTTACAAGAAGGAGGACCCATAAGTTATAAGTTTGAAGGATATTCCTTGCAAGAAGATGGACTTTTAAGGTTAAGAGGGAGGATCTGCGTCCCTGAAAATGGTCTTAGGAGGTTAGTATTGGAAGAATCCCATAGAGCCCTTTTCTCAGCACACCTAGAGGTAAAAAAATGCATGTTGATCTTAAAAATGTTTTCTTCTAGGAAGGGATGAAAAGAGATATCGTGAAATTTGTGGCACTATGTTTGGAATGTCATCAGGTTAAGGTTGAATATCGTCACCCTGCAGGTTTTCTTCAACCACATGATATACCAGAAACTAAATGGAAGTTTATTTCAATGGATTTTATTGAAGGATTACCCATGATGCCTCTTAGGCATAATTGTATCATGGAAATCGTTGACAAGCTAGCTAAAGGAACTCGCTTTATTCCTACTAGGAACACCTTCGATGCCCTGACCATTGCTCAAATATCTCTCCAAGAGATAATTCTCTTGCATCAAAATTATATCTGACAAAGATGCTCGACTTACTAGCAGGTTTTGGAAAAGACTTCAAGCATCTATGGGTACCCAAATTTACTTCAACACTTCTTATCATCCTGAAACAGATGGTCAGGCTGAGAGAGTTAACCAAGTATTATTAGATATGTTGAGGATGCAAGTCATATAGCAACAGAACCAATGGGAAAGGTACCTTCCCTTAGTATAGTTTTTCTATTATAATATTCACCATAGTTCCATTTGTGCAACTCTGTATGAGCTTCTATACGGGAGACCTTGTTAGACACAATGGCTTACCGAGAGGGGGGGGTGAATCGGTAAGCTTGAACTTACTTCAATTTTCACTTCTTCAAGCTCTAAAACTTAAGTCATCATTTCACATTCAATTCAACCTCATATTCATCAATAGACTATGCATCAATAATCAATTCATTCATCAAATAAAAAGCATAATCATCAACAAATTGCAGAAGATACACAAGATGTAATGTTTGTAATATTTTTGTATTTCAACGACTGCAACAGTGAGGTAAATCAACACCTGCTGAACCAGAAGCGCCTACTTCAATCCAAGACTCTGCTTGGTCCTTTCTTAGATCCTACTAAGAAAATAGTTACAAGACCCTACTTGTATCACAAGTACATCTTTGTCACATTACACTATTACAATCATCACAAACACATCATCCTCGTTCTGTCCATCAGCATCATAACTTCATGTTGTTCTTGCCTTGTCACAATGTTCATCAATTTGTCCATTGTCATGTCACTGATCATATCACAGATTTCACCATAATATCTTCAAGTCTACTTGAGTATCACAACTTCTCATGTCTGTCATAAACCGCTTCCTGTTATACTGATGCATTATCACTTATGTCTATCATTTATCATTATCAAGCATGTAAGAGATCTTTTCCAATTTAATGAAAGTTTATTCTCGCATAATCC
This sequence comes from Pseudotsuga menziesii, assembly GCA_001517045.1. Taxonomy (NCBI): domain Eukaryota; kingdom Viridiplantae; phylum Streptophyta; class Pinopsida; order Pinales; family Pinaceae; genus Pseudotsuga; species Pseudotsuga menziesii. The sequence goes on along the minus strand of LPNX010767574.1, from coordinate 124,341 downwards.
TTTGATCTCTGTTGATCCCAAGAATGTCTACTCTCATATTCTAAGCGAGATAATTGTTCACAACTTGCTTTAACAACCATAGTTAAATTGCAGCTAATGGAGTTAAGTCAAACACGTACTTTGGTATATTTTGAGTATGGCAGTGTCTACGTCTCTGTCAATGTCTTCAATGTAAAGTGGCTTCATAGCACACACACACCATCTTCCCTAATATCAGTTATACTCATCTAAGTAGTCACTCTATCATTTAAGAGTGTTCATTATTTAGACCAGCCTGAGGCATATTCATGTCAGCTCTGCAATCAGTCTTTGGATAGTCCTTAACATTGCCAAATCTGCCTTACAAAAGGTCTTTGAACCAGGCCTTCAAACTAATCCGAATTTCAAAGCTCTTAATATCATTTTACTGCTGCATCACTGCTTCTCTTCATGCGAGAATTCAGAGCACTTATTACCACGAATTTATCCACATAAACAGTCACAAAATTGTTGCTCCATCGAATCCACCTCTGTTTGCTGCTATAGTACTCTGTTGAACTGAATTTCAGAGCTTGAAATTTAAATTAGCTTTTAGCTACTGCTTACCACGGACACCCTAAAATTAGAGAGTAAAAATAACTCCGATCAATTATGTCCCAAAAAATCAGGGCTGAGATTCACACCACCGAAGTTTTCAACTTGCTACTGCTACCTCAGAGTACACACGAAAATCTCAGAGCTAGAACCACTGAATTCCTTAGTCTGCTGCCCACGAAATTCTTCAGACTGTTGCCCACGAAATGCCTCAGAGACCCACTAATTTTTTCACACTTATTTTGAAGGAGAAATCAAATATATTTATACTGGTTTTTCATTAAAAAAATTGGAGCCGACCTTGCAACAATTAATATATAATTTTTATAACAGCTGGGCCAACTTTGTAGGATGCAAGAACAAATTTTTATTTTCTTTTTAGTGGAGCCAAGTTCACTTGAATTTATTTTATTATGACTTTGAAATATTATTGCATTGGTCAAAATTGATTTTATTTAGGGCTTGTTCTCTTCATCTTCTTTTTCCCTAGGGTCATCCCCAAAGGTTCCAAGAACCCAAATGCCTGCATCATCTTTATTTCTTCAAGCCTATTAAAAACATCTAATGTGTGGGTCAGAAGGCTTCTTCAAGACCTTCTTTACCAAACCACATGCATCCACAATATTTCAAGGACCATATAAGGTCATCGATGACAACCATCATCATCTTCATTAAGAGTACTAGGACCACCTCCAAATGACCACAGAATGGGTCAATTGGTCCTTCTTTCCAACTATCAAGTTCTTCTAGCCATATTCTTCTTGTCATCCAATGCCCATACCAAGTTTACTTTTTTTCCATGTCTTCATCAACACTTGTCAATGTTTTTTGTCCTTGTCCACCTCAATGCATCTCCCATATTGTCAAGCCATGTCATCAACCTTCGGAGTGCTTGCTTGCTTGTCACCATGTGTATTCTACATGTCATTATCCTTTGTCATCATTGTCCTTAACCTCAACTCATTCTCCTTTGTAATTAATTTAATGTCATCAATGACAATCATATTCATCAGACCTAGCAAGACCCCATTGAGGTGGGATCGATTAGAAGATAGGGTTGCATTGGGACTAGACATGCTCCAAGAAATGGAGGAACAAATGGTTATAATTAATCAAAGGTTTAAAGAAGCCAGAGACCGACATCAAAGTCATGTAGATGAAAAAATAACGAATAGAAGCTATAAGGAGGGTAGTGAAGTTTTTGTTAGAGTGAGACCCACAAAAAGTACCTTTTGATTTGGGAAAGGAACTAAACTTAGATACATACTTGGCTAATAATTTTGATTGTCAAAATACTATGTGTGAAATGAATCGATCATAATATGAGTGTTGGATGTTGGTTGTTTCATCACATATTATGATTATGATGATGTTATTTTTGTTTCACAATATGCTATGGATTAAATTGATCATGTTGATGTTATTTATGATTATTTCATTACATGTTATGGATTAATTGATCATGATGATGTCTAGTATGTTGTCTCATAATATGCCATGGATTAATTGATCATGAAGATGTTGTTATGTTGTTTTATCACATATTATGAATTAATTGATGATGATGAAGTATTTGTTTCATCATATGCTTGGATTAAATTGATCGTGATGACGATTATTATGTTTCTTATTTAAGTTTTCCATGATGATGTGGTATGATGACTTTAATGAAATGCTTTATATTATGCTATGAATCAAATTTTTTATGCATCTTGGGAAATGCATGGTAAGCAACGTATTATTCACTATTAAATGTGGTAAAATATGATATCCTGTAGCATTTAACATGCAATTAATTGATGATTCATGTTGGATAATGAATGACTTTATGTTCTCTTTGATATATCATTCACTGGGTGGCATTTAGCAGTTACCGCATTGCTTTGCAAAAATATATTTCATGATGTTAATTATGGTGATATGACTATGATGGCAATCTGTTAATATTATGTTTCATGATGATATGAGGTAGCAATATAGAGCCTTGATACTAATACTAGCGATCGTGTCTCTAATATTATCATTTACTAATGCTATGATGACATGATGGGAGGTGGAGTGACGAGAAATCCACCTTGGGCCTGAAAGGTTGGTTCGTTTTTGGATCTCGTGGGAACCCATATCCATGAAGGAGAATCTATCCTTATAACACATTATGGTTTAACTCTTTATGGGCGATCGAAATCTTAGGTTCCAAGCTCAACCAATAATATATTCCAATAGTCCTTTCCCCATTGGATATCGAAAGTCCATGAATTAGGTGAGGGTTACACTTACCAATGGAGTTGTAATGTAGGGTTTTTGTTGCTTAGGGTTGTGGCCAATGGGAGTTGCAGAGATAGTTTTGGGCCAACCCTTCGAGATGCTTGGTGTATGTAGGTAATCATACTAGACCAGATGCTTGGTACCCTCCACATGAGGCCTTGGGGGCTTAGATCCTAGGCAAGGCCAAAAATCCTTAAGCCTTAACTTGATGTTAGAAGTCCGAAATTGAGTAAGGATTATATTTGCAACTCCTCAAAACTATAATGAGACTTCAAATTCTTGTTGTGGTCACACCACAATAGGTGACTCTTATACTTGTTACAACAAAGGGCTCATGCCATGGCAAGTGAGACCATCCAGAGTGTCGAGGGGCATTAGGAGGTTAGTCGAATGGTATGATTATGGGAGAAGGTGTGTGAGGATTTTGGTATTTTTAGTAAAAGCTAAAAATTAATGCCTCACCATAAAATGCATGTTTCATTTCAAACAATTAGTTATGAATTTAAACAAGAAGCGTGAAATTGTTCTAGAGATATATCCTTCTAATATTATTATATTAATGGAGGTGTAAGATCTACCCATAATGGCCACACAAGTAACATGATCACTTGCACAATAGTATTAGTTATCTAGGTTCATATCGCTTAATAGTGTGCAAATCATAAGTTCTTTACCTACTCTAGTAAAATGAAATCCCCATTGCAACTATATTTAATGCCTTATTTAAAATTAAATATAATTAAGTGAACTTCATATAAGAATAATATTGGGTTAAGGATTTAAATAGTATATAAACAAAAGTTTATATTAAAGTTATTTAAGGATTCCTCCAATTGATGTTATTAGTAACTCAAAGATTTATATATATATATATGTGTGTGTGTGTGTGTGTGTGTGTGTGTGTGTGTGTGTGTAAGTAAACTAGAGTTAGTTAATGGAGGACTACCCCACTTGTCATCCATGCATAGAATCTTTACATGGATGCCAAGTGGAGTTATCCATGCAAGATGAGTTTTGAGAAGGGGATTCGTGGGAGTTAACGGGAGGAGTGATGAAGAAAAAGCGGGAATGAAGAAAGGAGGAATTTTGACAGTGTGGGATCTTACCAGGGGGGGATTGTTGTTGGCATAGATTACCAATTGGGGGCTTAGGGGCTCTCGGATTGCACTGAGGGGTTTAGGTTGTGAGGAGAGGGGAACCCAAGCATTCGTTTGGGGAAGGATCCACAGGCCTGCTTCACTTCGAGAGATCAAGGAAGAATTCTAAACATAGAAACCACCCCTCCCTATAGCGAATTTCATTGGATCCACAGGCGTGCTTCCCTTCAGGAGCTCAAGGAATTCTTCTACATAGGTAAGTGGCTTCAAATCCTCTTTGTATTGTAAGGAAATAAAAATGAATTGTTAATTTTTATTTTATTTAGTTATTTTCATATAACCTCATGATCGTTAATAAATATGTTTTTCATTGGATAAATTCCTTACAAAGCCCCTCTAGAGCATGTCACACTTGTAAAAGTCTTGAGGATTGTGGACGGATATAAACCTTCAATGGGATACATTTATGAGGGAATGGATAGGGCCAAAGAGGCCATCAAGACTTTCTACAAGGATGATTCATCAAAATATCTCCCTATATGGAAAATTATTGATTCCAAGTGGAACAAAAAGCTACATTCACCATTGCATACAGCGATAGCATATCTCAATCTGGGCTCATTCTATCAACCGGAGTCTAACATTCAAAGAGATTAGGAGGTGATTAGAGGTGTCATGATATGCATTGAGAATATGTTCCTGGATCAATATATTCAAGACAAAATAAACATGCAATGTGGCATGTACAAAGAAGCATCTAGCCTGTTTGGATTCAGCTCAACCTAGCGTCTCAGGATAAGAAAATGCCATGTAAGTACAAACTACAAAGATTCAATTTGTAAAATCTAAATTGTTATAAATTAGCTTATAAATTTGCTAGTTCTCTTTTTCAATTTTGGCATTGAAAACTGTTAGAATTTGACTACTGCAAAACCAAGATCACTAGAAGAATATCAAAGCACAAAACAAAACAAAGAGTATAGCTCGTTTATCCACGATGATCACAAATATCATCTCCCAACCATAGACAAAATAATGTCACCCCCAAGCTCGCCCTTACAAGAGATATAAATCATTCAGAGATAGAAGTACTTCCAAATCGTAGCAGCGTAATCCCAAGAAAATATGAGAAAACCTTCTCCAAAGATGGAGAAACCTAGAAAACCTCCTCTCCAATTGCAATAGCGAACCTCTCTAGCAGAGGGAAAACTTGTGTAGGAGTGCTAAGTTGTTGTGTATCAAAATGAGGAGAAGCAACCCCTTTTATATTGTTTTCTTATTGAAATTTAACTAGGGTCGACTTAACCCTTTTACTAGGCCTGACTTGACATTTAACAATAATAAAAATAGTTTATTATAATTTTTCTTGGGCCGAATTTTGTTATTTTTGTAGGGTCGACTTGTGAGGATGATCCTCGTGTAGCTACTACTCCAACACTCCCTTTTATTTAGGGAGGCGTCAGTATCATCAACTGAAACACACATGGATGTCATTTGTACATAACGACTATCTCGAACATCTCTATACACACGAAAGGGCTCTCAACACAGTCTTAGTTTGTCACGAAGTGTCTATCAATCTTTGTGCATCAGTTCAAACCAGTTCATCGGAGAACATGCACTAGATCCACAACTCGTGCATCTGCTCGACCCAGTTCAATGGAGAAGAATGCATCAACTCCACAGCTCATGCATCTGCTCAACCTAGTTCGTCGGGGAAGCATGCATCAACTCCACGACTCGTGCATTTTCTCAACCCATTTTGTCTAGGAAGCATGCACTAAGTCAACATGCTTCATCTAAACCAAGTTCCTCAAGGAATAAGCATGTAATCAATGTGCATCAACACAGCCCAAAGATATCACTACTACTGAGTCTTCGCCACACCATGGGCTACAACCTCCTCATAATATCCATAAGGACTGTAATCATATGAGGGATCACAAGGGCAATAACTTTTATGTGAGACTTTTATCATGCATGTATGGGCTACTATTAGTTTTTACAAGATTGTAGAAGTATAACTTAATTGCAAATAAACAATAGGATCTCTAGAAGAAAGACAAAGCATAGAAATAAAGAACACAAGAATTAATCTAGGAAACCCAATCGAGAAAAACCCAGCAAACCTTCGTATAGAGATGATAGCTTCTTGGAATAGAGAGAAGAAGAAAGAGAGCGAGAAGTCTCTCTAAGATACAACCCTAGAAAAACACTCCTTCTGGTTGCAGCAGCGCACCTTCTTATGCTAGAGAAAACTTGAGTGAGTGAATAACAGATGAGGAGGGGCGCCTCCTATTTATACTGATTTTCCAAGTGACTTTTTACTGGGGCCGACTTGACAGTCTTACTAAGACCGACTTGTCATGGGGAAATACAAAAATAATATTTATTTTTATTATTTTCTTTAAGTAGTGTTATCCACTAAGTTGCACTTAGGGTATTTTTCAAGTGAGCCACCAATGATAGAAACAAATCATTGTTCTTACTCAATGCTCAAGAAGTTATGTGGTTTCATCAGGGCCAATTGTGGTCCCTTGTTTCGCATGTTAACACCCCCTCGAGGGAATTGTAATAAATGAAATAACATGATGGTTTATTTTTGTAAGAGGCTTGACCTCCTTAGGACTTGGTCATCAAGGTCATCATCCTCGAGTGTTTTTTCCCTCGTCGATTATGTGATGCTTTTTTAAGCGACGTATAATTTTTTACTTTTTCACTCAAAATCCTCCAAAGTCGGGATGGTGAAATTGGTGATTTTGTCTTAAAAGGTTATTCAATCCTAGGGTATATGTATTATACGATGCTAGTCATAGTCCTAAAGTTTCGTGGGCATGCGCTAAGTCTTTCATAGGATTTCTTAATTTTTAGATTTTTAATAAAATCATCGACAAGGTGTATTTTAATTGTAAAAGTTCAAAATGTCATAAAACTGGGCCTAGGGAACCAATTTGGTCATGTAGATGCTCGTTTTTGGACCCAGATCCCCCACTAAACCCCTAAACTCACTTTTGAGAGTTAAATTAGTAATTTTCAATTATTAATTTTGATTTTCTCTCCAAAATGACTCAAAGGGTCAAATAAATGGGAAAAATGGAGAAAATCCAATTCCTAAATTGAAGGCAGCTTGTCTGGGAATTGTCTCTAAGGTGTCAAAATTGTTGAGGATAATGTCTGGGAATTGTCTCTGAGGTGTCAAAATTGTTGAGGATATTGTCTGGGAAATTTATGAGCACAGAGGAGCATCTTCAACCATCAAAGGAGGGGATCCAACTCACTTCCACAAAATGGGGGCGAATTCTCTCATGGGGGGTGGTTTTTCCACTTGGATGAAGTGGTTAGAGGAGGTAAAGGCTTCCCAAACCAAGTGGGATACCTCAATATAGGTGGAAGCCTTCTCTCCCATGAATTCAAACCTCCTCCCACCATTATCTCAACCCACAAAACTACCTCACACTTGGAAAATTCGCCCCCTTGGGGTCTGAGCTTCTTTTTGCTATAAAAGTAGGGTTTTGCTCCTCGATCAAGAGGATGTATTGAACCTATGCTCATTGTATTGTTGTTATTGCATTTTTATTAATAATATTGAAGGATTTGGAGGCTCACTGTGGCATTATCTCATGGTTATACAATTGGATAATTTCGAAGGTGATATTCAGCTAAATTAGGCTTTCCTTTTTGCCAAGTTTAGTAGTATTGATCTAGCTTATTTTGGATGAGCATTTGTTGTTTTCAATTTGTTCATTTATGTTTTATTTGTAGAATATTTCAGGATTAATAGATTGTATTCAGTGGTACTAATATTCTCGTTGTATTTTATGATGAAATGTACTAGATTAACCATGCTTGCTTGAAGGATTTTCTAGTTTTTGCAGGTTGCCTTAGGTGAAAGGATTTTGGAGCTCAGTTGCATCCACATTATTTTCCATTACATTATATCAGTTGCAATCTAATGTGTTTTTTCTGCATATGCTTCTTCTCTTTCACACTTTTCAAGATCGATGCTTGAGGACCTCTCTCTTCTCTCTCTAAAATTCAAATCTTTCTCAGTTACCGGTTCTTTATGTTTGAAAAATTTTAGATCTGAAAATTATGAGATTAAAATCTGATTTTTTAAGCATATATATATATATCAGATCTAGAATTTCTTTAAATTATCATCTCAAACTAGATCTAGATTCACACTTAAAGTGCTTGTTTTCATTAAAAAAAATCACAAATTTTCAAGTATTTGAGTAGTATAAGTTCTTGTACTTTTATTTGATCAATTCATGGAATTCAAAAATAAATCACTCATTGGTTTTTAGTAGGTATGATAAAAAGGAGAAGGAAACACTGCCGAAAATCAAACTTTTCATTATCCGGAGCACCCGAAATCCTTCCTTCTTCCCTCTTCTTCTTTCCTCTTTTCTTCCAAAGAGTGTAAGCCTTTTGATCCATTTTCAACAGTCAAAAGGTATTTTATTTTATGATTTCATCATTTTGTAAAGTCCATCAATAAAGAAATCAAGTGGGCTACACAACGCCCACACTCCATCCCCCCTGGGGGATTCGCAATCTCTTTCATGGTTTGCATTTTACTAATCAACAATTGCACACAATCCGCCTTCTTGAAAGGTTGTATAGATTAGTTGTTTTTATTTTATTTCATCTAATATTAAGTTTTACTTTCTTACCCAACTCATTGCCACGAAGTATGCTCTCACCACCAACTAAAGGCTTTGTCGATTATTGGTGGATGATCAAAAAGTGACACATAGTTGTGGTTATAATTTGTCGTTAATCCTTTTATTTTACAAACTTATTTGTTGTATCAAATTGGAATAAACATTATGTTGTCAACTCGTGTATGCTCTTTCCCTCTGCGAACTTTGCCTGGTCATTGGGAAATCAAAAGAGGTTTTCAACACTTTCTAATTTATTCACATTAATATAATAATCCATTAATAAAATCAAATCACCTCGAAAATCCGGCATACGATAATTGACAATCGTGGAAATTTTTCTCAAAGGAAGCGGGAACAACTAAGTAGTGACCTTGAGATACAGTCGGGCTACATCCTTGTTGGTGTAGTGTTGGACACCTTCTCAGAGGCTCTGATTTAGGACACATTTCTAAGTGAGGAACCACTTTATTCATCTTCCGGACACATTCTCAGTACTTCCAGTATATCAAGAATTCCCTTCTCGTAGTTCAACTCATCTCTTAATAATTAAAACTGACCAAGACACATTTGCAAAACGTTTTACTTCGACATCATTATTTCACTTTGACTCCATTGGCACTAATCTGATCTACAATTATTTTATTCTCGCTTTATGTATTGATGTTATGCTGCTGAATATTTACTTTTTGCAAACAATCTTGTATCATAATTTACTTCAAAAAACTCCTAAACAACTTACTTTCATCAATAACGATTAACACTTAAAGAGCCTTAGACAACTCTTCCTTAGGGACCACCCCCCTTGGCTTCATTAAAAGTTTGGACTAAACAGTGGAGTCAAGATCAAGTGACGGTACTTGACTCAACACTTTCCCCCAAGGACACACCTAACAGCTTGAATATTTCTGTTGCGCTTAACCCCCAGATGTGTGAAAGACAGAAACACTTTTTGGCCCCATTACCGAGGGTAAATCTTTTTATTCCCGGGTTACGACTTTCTTCTTTCTTTTTTGTTTTTGCTTTACTAGATGAATAATTAGAGTAGATCTTTGATTCTTTGTCTGGCGACTCGACTAACCTTTTTTCCTTTATACAAAGAAAAGCAAAAAAGAGAATTTTTTGTGAAAGATTATGTTGCATATTTTTATTTTCACATGGCGACTCCACCGGGGGATAAAAACCTTGTTTCTCACAAAAATTGTTGAGACTGATTGTGTGTAGATGAGCTCATGCAAACAGTAAAATTTTAAACCTCATTATTTTGACAGCTTTGTGGTTATATCAAATGCTTTCTATTGAGTAAACAATATGGATCAGGAAAGAGCTTGTATTTCCAGTGAATATCCTTCCATTAACTTATCAAACATCCCAGGATTCCCTAATTATCATAATGGTGAAGATATATCTGATCATCTACCTATATTTTGGGGAAATGAGCATGCAGAGGTCTGACATGTCATATATTTCCTTAAAATTATAGCTAACTTCAATGTTTTGTATGAAGATAATATGATCGAAATGTTTGTCAATACTCTACGAGGAAATCCTTGTGAATGGTATCTCAATGGTCTTCCAAATAAAGGTATTACTTCCCTTTCAAGCTTCCTTAGAATATTATTGAGGCAGTAGCATACAAGAGAGACTACAATGGAAGATTTAGACAAGTTCCTGGAAGGGACGTTCCTTTACGTTTCTTTTCCCTAGATAGAGTATCATGAGGAAGGCCCTAAATTACCTCGTCTCGTCCGGATAAGAAATGATAGGTATTGGGTTCTACCTCCAAGAAATTACAATGAAGAATAAATCCATGATGATTCCATTGCGTTTGTGCATGAAGATCCCTTAATTGAAAAAAAAATGTTGAAGACCCTCCTCATGTCACATCAACTGAGACTATTGAAGATTGGGGACCCTCCCATGATTATTTCAGTGATGAAGATCACATTGTACTCCAGGTCAATCTCAGGATGAAACCATTACAGAATCTTATAATGAAACTTATGATGAAAGTTGTAATGTGCATGATGCCACTCCTACTTGTTCTCCATATAATAATGATAGTATGGAAGGTTTACTTCCTTGTGACCTTTTTTATGAAGAAGAATAGTATGAAGATGAGGACACATATAGCCTAGATCATGATACAAGTGATGAAGACTCCCTTATGTCCGACAAATATGTTGATGAGGATTCCTGGACATTCATTGAAAATCCAATCTATGACATGTCTGAGGAGGAAAATAATGAACCAGAAACTTTTGATGGTTTTGTTGATAGTCTTGTCTACGACATATCTAACGGAGGGAGTTTTGAGTCTCTTGATAGTTTTACTGAAGATCCTATTTGTGAAGTTTTAAAAGGAGAGCGCATGGATCTTGTAGCATTGGAAAAATTTTATATGGAAGAGGAGCATGCAACTAATCCATATATCAATGTCAATAATGAAGACAAAGAAGAAATACATACAAGAAATATTTGATAGCAGTGATGAGGAATCTATCACATCTGATATATATGGGGAGGATGACTATTGGACTATTATTGAAAATCCAACCCATGATACTTTTGAAAATATTTTGGAAAATCCCATCTATGATATGTCCAACGCAGAGAGTGTCTACTCTGGGACTTATGAAAGTTGTAAAGAAGAGAAATCAGAGTTTTCATATGATCAGTCAGAACTGTACTTGAGTATCTTTAATGAGGACTTGGAGAAGCAATATAGTGAAGAGTCGGATTGGGTGCAACTAATTGAATATTTTTTTCATCCATCGTCTTCACATACAAATGTTCCTCATGATTTGGAGCAGTTTTGGGTTTACACAAGGAGTTATCATCAGATAATTCGTTTTGATGAGTATGATAATCTGCCTCATCATACAAATGTTTACATCAGTCCTATCCAATCTTGGATAACAGAATCCTGCAAGAGGACTTGTCAGTTTGGGAAGCAATTCAATGACCTTCACCATGATTATAATCTCTCGTCTAACCTTCCCATATTGAAGTTTCATGCAGGTTTGCATTTTTGAATAATGTTTCCTTGCTTTGGTTGGTAACCAAAGACAAGGTAAAAATATTTTAAATTGATAAAATGCTTAGGTGGTTACATTGGATTTCTGATTACACCTAACATTTTTATGTCATGCTTAGAGTAGGAAAATAAGCTCCTTAAAGTGAGCATTTACTTTATGCATTTCTTTTATGTACTTACGAATAAAAAACTCTTTCATTAATTAGTTTTGGTTCCTTTCATTAACTAGTTCATTGGCTCTTTTCATAAAACTTGTGCTACTAAGGTTTTCTTGTCAAGCTGAAATGTTTTTACACATTATATAAACCGGAGATGTTGGCATTCTCGTATCCTTTCCTTGCTTGAAGACCAGATCAAGCACACGCCCCGTAGTTGGAGCCAAATGTTATCCACTAAGTTGCACTTAGGGGATTTTTCAAGTGATCCACCAAGGATTGAAACAAATCATTGTTCTTACTCAGTTCTCAAAAAGTTATGTAGTTTCATTAGGGCCAGTTGTGGCCCCTTGTTCCACATGTTCACACCCCCTCGGGGGAATTGTAATAAATGGCATAGCATGATGGTTTATTTTTATAAAAGGCTTGGCCTCCTTAGGACTTGGTCATCAAGGTCATCATCCTCGAGTGTTTTTTCCCTCATCGATTATGTGACGCTTTTTAAGCGACATATAATTTTCGAGTTTTTCACTCAAAATTGTCTTAAAATGTTATTAAATCCTAGGGTCTATGTAGTATACCATGATAGTCATGGTCCTAAATCTCTGTGGACATGCGCTAAGTCTTTCATAGGATTTTTAATAAAATCATCGATAGGGTGTATTTTAATTGTAAAAGTTCAAAATGTCATAAAATTGAGACTATGAAACCAATTTGGTTATGTGGATGCTCGTTTTTGGACCCAGATCCCCCACTAAACCCCTAAATTCACTTTTGAGAGTCAAATTAGTAATTTTCAATTATTATTTTTTATTTTCTCTCCAAAATGACTCAGAGGGTCAAATAAATAGGAAAATTGGAGAAAATCCAATTCCTAAATCAAAGGTAGCTTGTCTGGGACTTGTCTCTAAGGTGTCAAAGTTGTTAAGGATATTGTCTGGGACATTTATGAGCATAGAGGAGCATCTTCAACCATCAATGGACGGGCTCCAACTCCCTTCCACAAAAGGGGGGTGAATTCTCTCATGGAGGGTGGTTTTTCCACTTTGATGAAGTGGTTAGAGGAGGCAAAGGCTTCCCAAACCAAGTGGGATACCTCAATATAGGTGGCAGCCTTCCTTCCCATGAATTAAAACCTCCTCCCACCATTATCTCAACCCCCAAAACTACCTCACACTTGGCAAATTCACCCCTTGGGGTTTGAGCTTATTTTTTGCTATAAAAGCAGGGTTTTGCTCCTCAATCGGGAGGATGTATTGAACCTCTACTCATTGAATTATTGTTATTTCATTTTGATTAATAATATTGAAGGATTTGGAGGCTCATTTTTTCATTGTCTCCTGGTTATGCAATTGGATAATTTCTGAGGTGATATTCAACTAAATTAGGCTTTCATTTTCGTCAAGTTTGGTAGTATTGATCTAGCTTCTTTTGGATGAGCATTTGTTGTAGTCAATTTGTTCATTTATGTTTTATTTGTAGAATATTTCAAGAGTAACATATTTTATTTGGTTGTACCAATATTCTCATTGTCTTTTATGATGAAATGTACTAGATTAACCATGCTTGTTTGAAGGATTTTCTAGTTTTTGCAGGTTGCTTTAGGTGAAAGGATTTCGGAGCTAAGTTCCATCCACCTTCTTTTCCATTACATTATATCAGCTGCAATCTAATGTTTTTTTTCCCACGGTTTCTTCTTCTCTTTTACATTTTTCAAGATCAGGGCTTGAGGACCTCTCTCCTCTCTCTAAAATTCAAATCTTTCTCGGTTACCGGTTCTTTGTGTTTGACAAATTTTAGATCTGAAAATTATGATATTAAAATATGATTTTGTTAAGCATATATATATGATACCTAGAAGTTCCTTAAATTATCTTCTCAAACTAGATCTAGATTCGCACTTAAAGTGTTTGTTTTCATATAAAAAAATTCACAATTTTTCAAGTATTTGATTAGTATAAGTTCTTGTACTTTTATTTGATCAATTCATGGGATTCTAAAATAAATCGCTCACTGGTTTTTAGCAAGTCTAATAAAAAGGAGACGGAAACGCTGCTGAAAATCAAACTTTTCATCATCCGGAGCACCCGAAATCCTTCTTTCTTCCCTCTTATTCTTTCCTATTTTCTTCCAAGGAGTGTGTAAGCCTTTTGATCCATTTTCAAGGGTAAAAATGTATTTTATTTTCTAATTTCATTATTTTGTAAATTCCATCAATAAATAAATCAAGTGGGCTACACAACGCCCACAATCCATCCCCCCCAGGGGGGATTTGCAATCTCTTTCATGGTTTGCATTTTACTAATCAACACTTGCACACAATATGCCTTCTTGAAAGGTTGTATAGATTAGTTGTTTTTATTTTATTCATCTCATATTAAGTTTTACTTTCTTACCCAACTCGTTGCCACGAAGTATGCTCTCGCCACCAACTAAAGGCTTTGTCAATTATTGGTAGATGATCAGAAAGTGACACATAGTTGTGGTTCTAATTTGTCATTAATCATTTGATTTTACAAACTTATTTGCTGTATCAAATTGGAATAAACATTTTGTCATCAACTCGTGTATGCTCTTTCCCTTTTGCGGGCTTTTCCTGGTCGTTGGGAAATCAAAAGCGGTTTTCGACACTTTCTAATTTATTCACAGTAATCTAATAATTCATTAATAAAATCAACTCCCCTTAGAAACATTACGAAAATTCGGCGTACGATAGTTGACAATCGTGGGAAAATTTCTCAAAGGAAACGGGAACAACTGAGTAGTGACCTCGAGATACAGTCAGGCTACATCCTTCTTGGTGTTGTTTTGGACACCTTCTCAGAGACTTTGATTCATCCCACATTTATGAGTGAGGAACTATTTTAGTCATCTTCTGGACACATTCTCAGTACTTCCAATATATTGAGAATTCCCTTCCCATAATTCAACACATCTCTTAATAATTAAAACTGACCAAGACACATTTGCAAAACATTTTACTTCAACATCATTATTTCACTTTGACTCCATTGGCACTGATCTTATCTACAATTATTTTATTCTCGCTTTATGTATTGATGTTATGCTACTGAATATTTACTTAAATTTGCAAACAATCTTGTCAGAATTTACTTCAAAAATTCCTAAACAACTTACTTCGATCAATAATGATTAAAACTTAAAGAGCCTTAGACAACTTAGGCACCACCCCCCTTGGATTCATTAGTATTTTGGCCTAAACGGAGGATTCAAGATCAAGTGACAGTACTTGACTTGAGACTTGCCCCCAAGGACACACCTAGCAGCTTGAAGATCTATGTTGTGCTTAACCCCCAGGTGTGTGAAAGGCGACAACACATAGTCTTCATTGGGGTTTACATTGATTATTTCTAAGGTTTACATGAGTAATTACATCCGTATAATATATTATAGGAGGTACAATGAAATACAATACAAGTACAATAAGAATAACTTCTGAATTTGCACAATTTCCAACACTCCCTCTCAACAAGGAAGGTATTCTTCAAATATGGTCATCCTCAGCATCACGAACATCTGGGTCTCTTATATACATCCCATATGTCTCAATTATCTCTATACATACTGAAGGTTGTCAACACTGTATTCATCTATCGAGAGGTGTCATCATGTATCTGGTCCACTCAATCCATCAGTAGATCCATCACTTCTGCAACTCAACACAGTCCATTAGAGAGTGCAATAAACAACATTTTATCTACTACAAGTCTATCTCTAACCGAGAACCAGAACATGCTTCACATGACCATCTACTACATGTTCCTCTCAAGTGTCGATGGGATTTCCCCCACACCAGGATGACAACCAGGGCGAATAACGGTCACCAATGTACACGACCATTAGTACATGTCCGTCTCTACTGTCGATGGGATTTCTCCCACACCAAGCCAAGAACCAGAACGAGTAGTGGTCAGCAGTGCACACGATCGTCTACTTCCTTCCCGTCTCAATATGCCGATGGGATTCCTCCCATATCAGGCTGAGAACCAGGGTGAGAAGAGGCCACCAATGTACATGACCATCTACTACATTTTCATCTCTATTGCTGATGGGGTTTCTCCCATACTAGGCTGAGAGTTAGAACGAGTAGAGGTCACCAATGTACACGACCATTTGCTATATTCCCGTCTCACAATGTCGATGTGATTTATCCCATACCAGGATGAGATCTGGAACGAGTAGAGGCCCGAGTGCGAAATCAATGTAGATGTCTATCTCAACTTTCCCTCTTCATGAGGGATGCATTTTCTTCTACTCCAAGTCTTATGTGAAAGAAATCAAACTTTGTCCTGAGAAGAGGATTGGTAAGAATATTTGCAGTATGGTCATCTATCGAAACATATTGTAACTCAACCGCACCTTTCTGCACCATATCACGAATGTAGTGATATCGAATCTCTATATGCTTCGTCTTATCGTGAAATACGAAATTCACTGACATTCATATACAACTCCAATTATCACAGTGAATCACAGTTGGTCCTAGAATCTAACCAAACAATCCTACAAGGAGTTTTCAAATCCATATTGCTTCTCAGGTTATACTGGCAGCCATATACTCGACCTCTGCAATGTTGAGTGCTACTAAAGTCTGCTTCCTACTACACCATGAAATTACTGCAGAACTAAAATTGAAGAAACATCTGGAAGTACTCTTCTTGTCTACAGCACATCCGTCCCAATATGAATCAAAAAATCCTTGCAATGTCAAATTGCATCATGAATCATATCTTAGTCCATATCCCACAATTTTACGTAAGTATATGAGAACATGTTTTACAGTAACCCAATGAATCTAACTTGGATCACTCATTAACTGGTTGAGAGTGTTCACAGAAAAACATATATATGGTCTGGTGTTTGTCAGATATATCATAGATCCAATCAATTAGCGATACATGGTGGGATCAATCAAATCATAATCTGAAGCAGATTCCCTCGACATCTTTAGATTTGCATACATCGGAGTTGCCATGGACTTGTAGTCCAACATCACGAATCTCTTCAAAATATCAATGGTGTATTTTCCTTGGCTTAGGAAAATTTTCTTCTGCCTCTTCCATACTTCTAGTCACAAGAAGTAATGCATCAATCCAAGGTCCTTCATTTCAAACTCAAAGGAGAGCTTCTACTTACACCATTTAATAAGATTCTCATTACCTGTGAGAAACAAGTCATCCACATACAGAACCAAAATCAATGGCTCATTATCCACAATATTGCAGTAAATATTGGAATCTGTGTGACTCTTGGTGAATCCCAAGTTTACTAGGTATATGTCTATCCATCCATACCAAGCACGAGGTGCTTGCTTGAGTCCATATAATGATTTTTTTAGTTTACATACGTGAGACTCTTTCCCATGGGAAATAAACCCTTTTGGTTGTTCAATGTAAACTTCTTCCTTGATAATACAATTGAGGAAGGCGGTCTTTACATCTATTGGATGTAGCTTCCATCCCATAGCTAAAGAAATAGCAATGATAGTTCTAATGGAAGTATATTGAGCCACAGGAGCAAATATTTCATCATAGTCAATTCCCTCTTTATGAGAGAATCCTCTAGCAACAAATCTTGCCTTGTGTTTTTCCATACTACAATATGCTATGTGTTTAATATTGAAAATCCATTTGGAAGTCACTATTGACTTCCCCTCGGGTCTCGGTACAACCTCCCATATGTCATTATTCATTATGGATTGGAATGCCTCTCTCATGGCATCCTACCAAACTTGGTGTCTGGATGCTTCTTCATACGTGGTAGTTTCTAAGTCAACGATGCGACTCACCAATGCTACATAACTTGAGAACCTATGAGGTATTTTTCTTTCACGATAGGTTCCATGTGGAGCTATGTGGCCCTCTGCATCCTACAATGTCTATTGTCCCCATCTACTCCTTTTCCGGTTTACTACCATATATGTGGGAGCATCAACTGGCTCAACTGGATCAATGGGATCGATCAGTTCATCATTTTCTTCAAACTCCCTCTTAACTTCTGGAGGGGAAGATGATCACTTCTCTTTTCCATCATCGAATTCCATATCATATCCTCTTCCTTTTCAGATAGCCATCTCTTCTTCAAAGGTCACATCCCTACATACTTCAATATGCCTCAATCCTAGGATGTATATTCTATAAGCCTTTGAAGACTCATTGTATCCCATGAATGTTCCCTTCTTACCTGAAGGTTCTAGCTTTGTCCTTTTATTCTTGGGCACATGAATGTAGACTGGCCAACCAAATATACGAGGGTGGCCCACTTTTGGATTCACTCCTATGAAGGCTTCTTCCGGAGTCATGTTCTTCAATATTTTGTGAGGGCATCTGTTTTGTACATAAACAGTTGTTCTGGATGCTTCTGCCCATGAGAACATTGGTAGGCTTTGGTCATGTATCATGGCTTTGATGCCTCCACAATTGTTTTGTTCTTTCTTTTCGCAACCCCATTTTGTTGAGGGTTGTAGGGAACTGTGAACTCCCTCTTAATTCCTGGTTCCTTGCAGAAATCATTGAATTTTGTAGAGGTATATTCTCCACCATTGTTTGATCTCAGGATATTAATCCTTCTTCTTGACAAATTCTCGACTTGTGCTTTGAATTCTTTGAACTTGTTGAGTACTTCATCGGATTCTTTGGTCTTGAGAAAGTATATCCACGTATTTCGTGAGTGGTCATCAATAAAAGTTACATAGTAGTTGTAACCACCCAATGAAGTAACAGTCATGGGTCCGCACAAGTCAGAGTGGACTAGATCCAATATTCCCTTGGATCTGCTTTCACTTTTCAGAAAGGAACCCTTGGTATTCTTACCACGTGCACATCCTCCACATATACCATCATGGTCTACATGAAGCATTGGTAGACCTACCACCATGTTCCTTAATGTTGGTAGAGCTTGATAGTTTAGATGAGCTAGTATTTTGTGCCATAGCTCACTAATGTTAGTGGAATCATGGACTAAATATTGAGTTGGTAAGGTGCTCAAACGATACAAGCTCTCCTCCCTTACACCAATCACTTTTGTTGTGTTCATGCTAGAATTCTTGTGCCATGCAAGCACCTTTCCATTTTCAAATGTAACTCTATATCCCTTGTCCTCTAAGGAAGAGATGGAGACAATGTTTCTTTTCCTACCATGTACATAAAGCACATCATTCAGGCGTAGTAAGTTATTGGATTCTAAATGAAGAGAGGTCGATCCAAATCCTTTAACAGTGTATTTGGCATCATCCCCAAGTACAACACAGAGATGAGATTCTTTTTCAACAACTTCTAAGAGATTCGCTTTATAACTAGTCATATGTTTAGAAACACCACTATCTATAAGCCATGTATCATTAGTGGTGGGAACATTACCTGATAATGATAATGTGAAGAAGGATTATGTACGATCTTCATTTCTTTTTTTCTTGTGATGATGGCCTTCTTCCAAATTAGTTGTTGAATCTTCATGTTTCCTCTTGTTTGCACTACAGCACTTGTTTGCATGGTGACCATATTTCTTGCACTTATGGCATTGTATGTGTGATAAATCCTTCTTATTTTCCCTCCAATCTGGAGGAGAACTTGGTCTCCTAGCTTGGTGCTTATGGTTGTGAAACTTCCTTCCTTATCCCTTTCCTTTCTTGGCATGTGTGATGAAGGATTGGTTCTCCTCAAATTGAGGATCGTGGAGTCTTTTCCTTGCTGCAATCATTTTCTCTTCCCGAGTGCAATCTGCCCATAACTTGTCGAATTTGGGAAACATGGTTCGACTACTTATGTTTTGGATGAAAAAATCCCAAGATGGTGGAAGTCATGACAAGTTCCTTATCTTCAATGTGATCTCCACCGTTCCTTAGCTTGTCTCGAAGTTCAGTGATCCTCATGAAATATTTCGGACTTTATCATATTCATATTTAATAGTTGGTTCCTCAATGTGAGAGTCACATTGATGCTACTGTGTTCAAATAAATTCTTCAAGGTCTTGAACATATTCCTAGGTTTCTTCTTTTCTGAGGCTTGCGGAACCAGGTGATCTTTGACTAAGTCCACCAGAATCCTTCTTGCTTTAGCATTACTCTTCCTCCAGTGGGACTTGTCTTCTTCCACTTCATGTTCTGGAACCTTCTCATTGACAAACTTCAACAACTCATTTTCTTCCAAGATGAGAAGAACTCTAGGCTTCTAGGATATGAAGTTTGTATCCCCGTCAAGACGATCTTCAACCTTCATTCCAATCATCTTGTCTGTAGTTTTGAACCAGAAACCCTAACATGAGTTAGGTCAAAAAATAACTTTTGAATTTAAAGAAACTAACCTCACATGTAGATGTGCCCTATCAAGGAGAGTTGAGGGAAGGCGAGGTTGAGACAAAACAGTGTCCTGATCAATGCAAAACTTGAAACCCTAATTTCTGCAGCAGCGGAATTGGGTCAAAAATGAAACTTTTCATAATTTTATTTTTCCTTCACCAAAAGATGTGCCTCCCCTAGAGCGAAGTTTCCACGACTCTTTTTATGCTGAAGAAATGAGGGAAGGCCTTGGAAGGTCAAACCCTACATTTCAACAATGGCCTCTTCTAGAACTGCTCCGATACCATGTTAGTTTTTACAAGATTATAGCAGTATAAATTAATTGCAAATAAACAGTAGGATCTCTAGAAGAAAGCCAAATCACATAAACAAAGAACACAAGAATTTATCCTGGGAAACCCAATTGGGAAAAACCCAGCAAACCTTCGTATAGAGATGATAGCTTCTGAGAACAAAGAGAAGAAGAAAGAGAGAGAGAGAAGTCTCCCTAAGATACAACCCCATAAAAACACTCCTTCTGGCTGCAGTAGCGCACCTCCTTATGCTAAAGCAAACTTGAGTGAGTGAATAACAAATGAGGGGCGCCTCCTCTTTACTAATTTTCCAAGTGACTTTTTACTAGGGTCGACTTGTCTTGGGGAAATACAAAAAAAATATTTATTTTTATTATTTTCTTTACTTAGTCTTCCCCGAGGTTTACATTGATTATTTCTAGGGTTTACATGAGTAATTACATTAGTATAATATCCCGTAGGAGGTACAAGGAAATACAATACAAGTACAATAAGAATAACTTCTGAAGTTGCACAATTTCCAACAGCTACAACCCATAAATATCTCAACCATACAGGTTGCTAAATTTGTATAGCGACCAGCCATGTTTCATGCCAAGTGTACTGCTACAGATCCAGTTCTTTTTCATAGTGTATGTAGCTCGCACCAGTGCCAGTCCTTTTTCATATTGGATGCAACATATTACAAAACCAGTCCTTTTTCATACTGGATGTAAGTCACATATGTCTTCCTCAAGATCCAGACGTGTTTCATGCCGGATATGAAGACAGGTTCATACAGAACCAATCATTGTGACTATTACTCCATCCCCAAGATGAGTCTCGGATAGTCACGCATATTCCTCGGAGACCTTGACTATGTCTCTACTCATGTGGGCATACGAAGTCGTGTATCATGACTTACCCAATGAGCTACAGAGCCATGTACCATGGCTAACTAGCATCAGAGCTACGTATAACATAACTTACCAGTATCGGAGCTAGGTATCACTGCATGACTCATAAGTGTCCACCCATAACTTAGGAGTTCATATTGAATCACGGTCATAGTTCACAAGTGTCCACATCAAATTTCTCATCCGCAATTGCTTACCTAGAACTCAGGTGTTCCCAGAATCACCGGCATAGTTCATAGGTGTAGAAGCACTTGTCCTCGGATATGTACCAAGACCTCAAGTGTACAAAATCCTTGTCATTGTTCATAGGTGTTCACATTAGGACTACATAGGTATTCCAGTAGAGCCAACGTTGTTTTTTTTTGGATATGAAGACCACCTGTCTTTCACACACCATGTATACATATTCCAACAGAGCCAACCATGTTTCATGTTGGATATGAAGACAACAAGTCTTTCACAGACCACATATACATACTAGTGTGCACCAGTCTCTCCATCCTTTTCAGGATATCCGGGAGATATCCTCACTCTTTCTTGGAGTCATCGGGAGAATGCATAAAGCATGCGTTGGCCTCTCCATCCCATCTTAGGATGAGAGATCTCCTCACTCCTTCTCGGAGTGATCGGGAGAATGCACTGGCCTCTCCATCCCATCTCAGGATGAGAGATCTACTCGCTCCTTCTCGGAGTTACAGTCCCATCCTGAACCTGCACACATGTCAACTAGCA
The DNA here is from genome assembly GCA_001517045.1 of Pseudotsuga menziesii. Taxonomy (NCBI): domain Eukaryota; kingdom Viridiplantae; phylum Streptophyta; class Pinopsida; order Pinales; family Pinaceae; genus Pseudotsuga; species Pseudotsuga menziesii. The sequence continues at coordinate 102,312 of LPNX010767574.1, read as the reverse complement.
AAGGAAATAAATATATCAGTGCATACATTTTTGTCCTACCCTATTCTAGATATGAAATGCAAATACATAATAAATCACATCATTGAAATCATGTACCTGAGAGAGAGTATCAATAGGATAGTTTCCCCACCCCATCTTAGGTTGTCCAGGAATCCTCCCTCTATGCTTGAGCATTCTACTCCCTCTGCATTTGAGCATCCTTCTCCCTCTATAGTTGATCATCCTACTCCCTATATGGGGAGTCCATAGATACGATGTAAGTATCCACCCTAGTGACGACCAGGTACATCAAAGATCCTTCAATTTTCTTTTCTTGATCAAGACAACAATGCCATTAATGTAGCCATAGTCATCATCCTTGATCTACTAAGGATATCAATTGTGCTCTTCCTTGACTTAGGAAGACTTCATCAGGTTTCACACCATCATATGCAATAGGCCAGGATCCTCATTTTGAGGGCTAACTCCCTCTGTCTCCTCGAAAATCGGTTGAGTACCTTTCGTCCTCTAGAATCCATCTACCATGACTGACTGGAATGTAATTGCTTTCCATAATCATCGAAGAGATGAACATATGTAGTAGAGAGACTGGCATCTGAAGAAGCTCTTGCTTCCAATCGCCAAATCTCTACATGAGATCATTTGGGCTTGTGGGTTGTCTGCCCACATATGTACGCAGTCCTCATCTATCTACTATCATGACTTCCACATGACTATTTCGACCGGAAGTCATCTTCCTTATGGGCTGAGAAACATGCTTCTAGAGGATTTATGCTTCCAATCCATCTGCATATTAGCGGGATTACTTATCCTTCTGACCAAGTTTCATCATCCATCCTTCTAGGCCACATTGCATGGTCCTTTCCCTACAAGTCAAATCCCGCCAGATGGTTAGCAACATTGCATAATCAAATCAATGTAATAACAATAGTTCATCCAGACAAGTAGGAAACTTTTAGCCAATCCTTCGTCGCAACATACACATGGCTATTATTTGGATGCTAGCAGACTCCATTATAACATACCATCAAGAGTGTGCACTAATCTAGGCATGTTATAAAGAGATGTCATTCAAGAGGGGTCCATCAATAAGAGAACTATATCGCATGCTCAACAAACTTCCTAAATCTAGGAATATAGATCTGCATATATCCAAAAGCAACCAGATTTAATCTACTATAGCATGTAAAATCAAATACTTATCTTTCATTGTTTTGTGGGTGGGCTCCCACTACCTCCAAACAGAGTCCATAGATCTTCATTCGTTGGGAGTCCATCACCACCTGGATCTTCATCTCATTGCCTCAACATAGAGAGTTCTAGAAGAAGAAATATGTACGATCCTCATTCTTTGGCTTCTTCTGAGATGTGTATTCTTCGACATCTGCAATTGAGGTTTCATGCTTCATCTTGTTTGAATCACAATCTCGGGCATAGTGTCCAAGTTTATTGCATCTATACCAACGAACATGTGAAAGATCCTTCTTCTTCTTCTAATTTGAAGTAGGACTTGATCTTCCACCCTTGCCTTTCTTGCCATGAAACTTGTTTTCCTTTCTTGGCATGAGATGTAAGGGCTTAACTTTATTCATGTTGGGTGCCATGTATCCTGCTTCTCGCTGCAAGTCTTGTCTCTTATTGCATATATACTGCCCAGGTATGATCAAACTTAGGCAAATTTGGTTGCCCAACAAGACTCTAAATGAATGTTTCCCAAGACGAAGGGAGACCATTAAGAGTATTCATGACAAGTTTTTTATCATTGACTGGATCTCCAATAGTGTTTAGTTGATTCTTCAACTCTGAGATCCTCATAAAGTAAGATGAAATTGATTATGATCTTGAAATCTTGAGGTTCGACAGCTGATTCATTAGGGAAATAGCATGGTTGATATTGATATCTTGGAATAGCTTCCTCAAGGATCTAACCATCTTGTTGGTGGTTGTCTTTTCAAAAATATGAGGAACCAAATGGTTCTTCACTAAATCTACCAGTATTCTCCTTTCCCTAGCATCGTTCTTTTTCCACTGAGCCTTCTCGGCTTCGTCTTCTGGTTCTAGAAAATTCTCATTCACTAACTTCAAGAGATCATTTTCTTCAAGTATAAGAAGAACCCTAGACTTCCATGAGATGAAATTGGAAGTCCCATCAAGCCTATCTTCAACCTCCATCCCAATCATCTTGACTGCAAAACTAGACCAAAAACCCTAGCAGGAGCAAGGTCATAGATGAAGTACAAATGCTTGAAAAACTAGATCCACAAATAGATGTGCCCTACTGAGGGGAGTTGGAGCAAGGTAAACTCAGTCCAATTCTGTGGACAAAACAACAGTGATGTAGAAGCCCTAGTTCTTGACCTCAGTAGTATTAGGTCAAAAATTGAAATTTCTTCAATCAAGATTTGTCCTCTACAGAAAGATGCGCCCTAGGAGTGCGAGTGGCTCTATGCTCCTTTCGGGGTGATCTAAGGTGGGAAACACTCCAAAATGTGGAGCCCTAGCTTTTGGGAATGACTTCTTCTAATACTGCTTGATACCATGTTAGAATTTGACAACTGTAAAACCAAGATCACTAGAATAATATCAAAGCACAAAACAAGACAAAGAGTGGAGCTCGTTTATCAACAATGATCACAAAGATCATCTGCCAACCATAAACAAAAGAATGTCACCCTGAGCTTTCCCTTCCAAGAGAGACAAATCGTTCAGAGATAGAAGTACTTACAAATAGTTGTAGCATAATCCCAAGAAAATAAGAGAACCTTCTCTAATTTTGATGGAGAATCCCAGAAAACCTCATCTCCAACTGCAATAGTGAACCTCTCTAGCAGAGGGTGAACTTGCGTAGCAATGCTAAGTTGTTGTGTCAAAATGAGGAGTGGTGCCCCCTATTTGTATTGTTCTCATTGAAATTTAACTGGGGCCGACTTAACCCTTTTACTAGGGTTGAATTGTCATTTAACAATAATAATAATATTTTATTATATTTTTGCTTGGGCCGACTTTTGTTATTTTTGCAGGGCCAACTTGTGAGGATGATCCTCACGTAGCTACTACTCCAAGACAAACCTTGTAATCTTTGTTGTTTTTAATTTTTGCATCCCATTAATGGATAAATTGTGGCTCTAAGGAACCACAATTAAAAGAATTTTCCATCAAATTTTTGAACACAATTTGTTGCTATTTGAGCACATCCACAACAAAAGGCTAAATAAGTTGGAGCATGAGAGGTTGAAGAAGTTGATTTTCATCTACTACAACCTTCAGATGCTCACAAAACAAATCCAATGAAAGGACCTAGATCCAATTGTATTGGATGATATTGATTTAGAGTCAGAGTGGGTTGTGATGGGTTGTGGAGGATTTTCTTGTTGAAGAGACTCGAGATCTCTTTAGTCTGCCATCTCAAATTGAAACTCCAAAAACACCTACCTCACAATTGATTTAGTCTGTCAATGTTGGTGCTAGCTCCTCGAGGGCTTATTGTAGGCGTACTCGTGGTCATGCATGAGACTCAAGATAGTACATGGAGACAATGTCTATTTTGGTTTTCTAATAATGTTATGAGACTAAGTTATGGTTTATGTATTTGAATTTCGAACTTGCTACCATTTATGTTTTTATCATGGAATCATTTTCCTGTTCACTATTTAAAATTATAATTTTTGTATACAAAATCGATATTGTTATGTTGCATTATCATAGTTTATGAGCTGATGTTATGAATTATTGCATAGATTGTATTTTTATAACGTATATGAATTGGAAATGCATTAATCTATTTTTGTGGCCAAAATTTACTATATTTTAAGTTTTTTTTCCTATTTGTCGAGTCTTGTCAAATCTTTCCCGAGTCAACGAGTCACATACTAGTTGTGTCTTTGCCTAGTCCAAGTCATGCAACATTGTTGCTGGCAATCAATACATGGACTTGAGAAAGGTTGTGGGATGTTGTTATTACACAAATTTGCACCAACATATGTACTTAATAATTATATGCCACCTAGCCTTGTCACCGCTAGATGCCTCTCCATTTGAGCTAATGCTTTACTAGTGTTAAGGGGGTCCCCCTAAATGTCATATGTTGCCATCTAATCAATAAAATTGCACAAAGTTCAAGATGATCAGCACACAAAAGACTCTCTTGGACAATTCGTAAATATCCAAGAGAGAGGGTAAGTTTCAAATTATAATTTTAAGTGGTTGGGATCAAATCCTAGTGACAGTGGCGACAACAAATTATCGTAAATGAGTGGAGTGAATGTGCACTAAGTGAAGAAAATTAACATTAAATGCATTATAAGCTACCATAACACTGCAAACAACTTAATCAATGAAAACCAATAGGTTCAAAGAGCTAAAACAAAGCATAATCGTATCAAATCAAATATTACCCAAGAGATTGATTGCATCATAGTGAGTCATAGGTGACAAGTTGTCATGGATCTATTTGCTTGCAATGGAGGTAGTAGTTTGAGGTCCTGAAGATGGAAGAGTGAAGAGTTGTCCACTGATACAAATTGTCAAGAGAAAATAACATCCAACCCTTCCTCTCCATCTCAAATCTGTATATATAGAACCTCAAGTCATTTTGGTTGCTTGAAAGAGAGGAAAGAAATCTCATTAAGGCGAAAGCTCAACATGCAGAGTAGGCATGATCTCGTTTTTTTGTTTTTGGAATGGTTTTTCCCCAACTTTTTGATTTTTTATTGTTTTAGGATAACTTTTCCGCTTTTATTTTAACAGATACCTTTTACCCTTTCTTTACATGCAAGAATAGATATTCTAAAGTCAAAATCAAGCTATCAAGCTTTTACCAAACTATGAAAAATGTAAAATATGCCCAAGAGGTCAAACTAAGTTTTGGAGTGGTAAATTTAAGCATTTGGAATCAAGGTTTGGAAAACCAAGCTTGGTAAGAATGACCACTAAACATAGCAATTCAAATCAGGATTTCAGAAAGCAATTTTAGGTTTTTGGCATAATGCAATTTTATAACTTAATGCAAATGGAAACCTTCCAACAAACTGCCACATGTCACACTGTGAGAACCATCCACCCACTCAAAACTACCCTTGACTCATCACTTTGTCACCATCGACACCTTGTACCACACCATCACTGCTTGGTTGAAACCGTGACATTTAACCTCTACCTGCCATACATAGAAACTAATGATTATAGAAAAGCCCAAAAAGACGATCTTCCCCAAAAAAGAAAAAAGTGGAAAAGACTAATCTTGAAGGGAAAGAGAAACAATCTATCTTCTTCTAGACTCAACAAAAAGCAATCTCATTGTACACACATCTTTTTACATGGAGCATGAATGTATAAATATCATTTTCATGTGGACTGTTGGATCTTTGGGTCCCAAAAGAAGGCAAACTAACAAAAGAAACAATCTCAAAATCTACCAAATCTGAAGGAGCTCGAATTAATATGTATGTCTAGATCATTGTACAATGGAACCAACTTGAAGGAATCTTGTTGGATCTTAACCATGCGTTAGTGCAAGCACAACTAAGGGTTAATAGGTATGAAACCCTAGTTGATCCAATCAATGGAGATTGAATATTGTTCAATAATGCCCATTCCTAGTATGGAGAGGGTCATTTGTTCCAACTTTGTGCCATGGAAGTTGAGATTGTGAAACCTCCTGGAAACAGTATACTTATAGTACCTTGTGGAAAAGATGGTTGCACCAACTACAAACCTAGAGGAACAAAAGAAGAAATAAGTGAGCACAAAGCAAATCCTATTGGATTCGGTGAAGGATCACTTGATCCCTCACGTCACTAGGAAAAAGGCTGACAAAGATAAATACATATATATATATATATATATATATGATGCCCTCAGAACCCTACTGAGTGTGAAGGTATCTAGGAGACACTCCCTAGAAATAAGTTCACCACTAACCACATTGTAATATCCCTCGGTTTTATTTTGATTATTGACTAAATACAAATTCAGATTTATGATTAAATGGTTAATATTTTATTATTTTATTTTGAAAAAGTGCATGATGAAAGCTTGCCACTTGCCTTCATGATAGGACAGATGTAAAAGACGGTTTATGACAATATTAAATGTTGGAGCAATTGGAACTGATGAACGATGACCCCATAGATGGGGAACTCATACCTGCTACTCATAATGTGGGAAAGAGAAGTGTCAAGAGTTAGTTTTCCTTTAACCAACTCCTAAAATCTAAGAGAGAATCCAAGGCCACAAATTCCCAAGAAGGGAAGTTGGGCCTTGCTCAAGACATGGGCAAAAATATTATTTATTTGCATGATGTGAAGACAAGACGTTGTCTAGTATGCATAAGAAATCTATTGTGTGAGTACTGTTGTGTGATAGGGAATTTCTGAAAAGTGAATACATTGTTTGAGTTAAGCAAGCATTGGTTATGCACTTGAGAGTGTGGAAGTATTGTTTGAGCAGTTGTTGCAACTAGAGAGCATGGTGTTAATCCCTATGGTGTCATGGTTCATGCTAGGGGTTGACTACTGAGCAAATAATATTGGTTGTTCAGAAGTTTATGGTTGGGTGAAACGTGGTTATTCCAAATGTGATTTCCCAACAACTATTGCTGAGCATATATGTGGTTAGATTACTTTATTTTACTTGTTATGCAAATTAAATGAACATATATATATATACACACACACATTCTGATTTATTTACTTAATATATTATGTGATTCAAAAGCTTCATTAATTGTAATTGTGATTCTAAAATATAACTAGCAAATTATTTTCATATCATGTATATAGTGTTTATATTCCTAATGCTATCTAAATATTCTAGCAACCCTATATTCTATTATATTTACTTAAACATGGATTTTATTTTATTGTGTTTGATAGATTTCATTTTATTTACTTTATATTAAACGAGTAGATCTTTTGTCTTCTTTATGTATTCAAATTAGGAATTACTTATCTATTATCATGTTAAACTAAAATGCTATTTATTTAGTTAATTTACTTTTATTATAGTGTAGAAAAATTATATTTCCTTATGTTGTCCAAGTCAAATTCATATAGTAAAAATATAGATTTATTATACAAACAATAATTGCAAATATACCTATAGGTAACCTAAACTAACAATATACTCATAAGTCAAATTCATATACACAGTAAAAATATAGATTTATTATACAAACAATAATTGCAAATATACCTATAGGTAACCTAACTAACAATATACTCATAGGTTACCTATAATGTATATGCTGAAATCTATACATATTGTTAGTTGAAATAGAGCTCATCGTTAGTTGAAATAGAGCTAAACTAACAATGTAAAGATTTAAGCATATTGTTAGTTGAAATAGAGCCGTTGAATAATGTATAGATTAGTTGATCTTGAATTTTTTATTATGTGTAAAAACTTATTATATATATTTTTGCATTAAAGTTGAATGAAACTATTATTAACTGAACTAAAGTTTATGTAAAACTACTTGTGATCTTTTTTCCCGAAAATAAATCACGACTATGTTCATAAAGTAAAAACAATGCTTAATATTATACATCGGGTTTTAACCTTGAGCTCATCGAGCTTACAATAAAGTGAGGGATTCAACAAAGTTTAATTTGACACGTGTGTCGTCGACCAGAGTAAAGGTTTTTAACGCATATGCATAAGATTTAACCTAACGTGCCAATACCCATGAGGTCATAGGTCGTAGGCCAGCTGGAATGCCACTTGGAATACGACTTCAACTTATGCCATGACTCGAAGTTGAGTCAACCTTTTTTATCACCAAGAAAAACAACTTTTATATATTAGAAAAGTTGTATCAACATTACATCAAGATCAAATGTTTCTTTTTTCCTTCATGGCCAGCATTTAAGGATTTTGCTTGACATTCATGTTTGTAAATCCCGAAAGATCATGACTACCGGAGTGAGGGAGGAGCTTAGCCACGAAGCTTAGGGTTTTTGCAGGCGTTTAGGGTTTACTAAAGCATTGTATGATCTTGAACCGGTCTTCTGTGTATTCACTGAGGTTCGTTATTTGGTTTCCCTGGATGGTATTGGAACTCTCGCTAGGTAACGGTGATCCTTTGCTAGTTTTGGAGGTCATATTATCACCGGGACTGATTGCCACCTTGGGGGTTGGTATGTTAGCCATGCACGTTGTTTGACCCTGGATTTGCGTTGTACATGACCACCCTTTTCGGCAGGGATTTGAGCCTGTCACCTCGGACTGTTTGGCGGAGACTTCGTGGGTTCTGATTTAGTGGGTTTCACATTATTGTCTTTGATGGCTCCGGATTTGATGGGTGTTGTTTCTTTTGGTTGACTTCAGCAACAACAGACATTATCACGAGAACTGGTGCTCTGTTGCGACCAAGTACCTTTTGATGTAGCTGTTTTTTATTGTTTTTTTAGTTCTTGGTTATGGGGCTTGGTATAAACTCCTCTACAAAGGGTTTATGGGCATTTTATTTGCCGGCCACCCCACATGGAGTTCACTCTCTCACCAAAGAGTTAGTACCAACCATGATTAAAAAGTGGGAAGCCTGTTAATTTCTATCGAGTCTGTTGGTCGGTATTTTTGGTGTTTAGCCGATAATTGTTGTTTATTTGGTCTTAATATCAGGTGCACTGGGTAGGGTTTCTGGTTGACAGGCAGTCACGGTTTTGGTTGCGTCGATTGACAGTCTTGTCTAACCCTTGTATTGGTTGGGTTTGAGTTATGTCTTCTTGTGGTAACCCTGGTGCTCCTTCTGAGGGTGGTGTGGGTACAAAATTTTCCCGATCCCTGCACTCTGGACGTGCCCACCAGAAAGCCAAAGCCCTTAAGGCACTTGAAGAGAAGCATCGTTTTGTCCTGGGTCATGATGTATTCTTCGACAAGGTAGAAACCCTATGTCACAAAGCCCTTATTGGGAGGTTAGAGTATTGTTCCATTAATAAAGAAGAGTGGGTTTAGTGGGAGACTACTCATTGGAAGCTCATCATCCACTATGTCCCTTCGATCAGTCTTCTTGCAAACAATTGGCTGGTTTTTGTCTTTATCGAGGAGATTGATGCTAGTCGCATTTTAGGAAATCTTTGGACCATCCTGTAGGGCTCCTTGGTTCTGAGCCATTGGCATTCAGGGTTTGATCCCCTCAAGGAAAGGGTCACTATTCTTCACTTATGGGTTCTTTTACCTGCCTTACCTTTTTCTCTGTGGAATAAAGATATACTTAATGGGTTGGCAAACTCGATCGAGCGCTTTGTTGCTCTTGAAAAGGATTTTCACTTGATTTTTGACAAGCGACTAACTAAGGTTTTGGTTGAACTAGATATTTCCAAGGGATTACTACCTGAGATTTATCTTTTCTGCAGTGACCGTGTTATTACCCAGAGACTAGACTACTTGCACATGCCTTTCAGGTGTGACTATTGCCATGAGACTGGTCATTTACGCAACTCTTGCACTCTTCTTTGTAGGGGTCATTCAGTTAAGCAAGGGTTTGATCTTAGTTCTGGGTCGGCTTCTCCTTCTCCTGAAGTATGTATCCCCTCTGTGGAGCCTTTGGAACCTACTCCTGAAGCGATTTATGTCTCCTCCTCGCCTACACCTTATGAAGGATTGTCTAAAGGAGAACTAATGTTCATAGAAAATATTGAAATTTGTGCTCGTCTCTCTCGTACATTGGAATCTGATAATCCCCAGTTGACTCCCTCCCTTGCTCCCCAAACTCTGCCTGTTGCACAGTCAGAGGTGGGTCCTCCCCCTTTCACTCTGGAATGCTATCCCTCTCTCCCTGCTTCCTCTGCCACTCCTCCCTCTACTTCACCTGTTACTGCTTCTTCACCTGTCAACTTACTGCCCTCAAGCCCCAGAGATGCTCCCGCCTTCTTGGATCCCTCTCCCTTAAACTCCCTTTCGATTTTTTCAGATAAAGACCCTATATCCCCCTCCACACTCCCCCTGGACTCTATTCGTTTTAAAAATGTAACGATCCGTAAGGCTAAGAAGCCCTCTTCAGAGGTGACTAGGAATTTGGGATCTTACACTCCTCTCTCTACTAGATTAAAGAATGTTGCAAGGCAGCCTCATTCTTCTCCCTCTTCATCACAGGTACTTAGAGCAAGCATACCTAATGAGTCTGGTTCTCCATGAATATTCGGGGTTTTGGAGGGCTTTCCAAACAAAAAGCACTTTGCTCTCTCTTCTCTAATTTAAATCTAGATATGATTCTGTTACAAGAAACTATGTGCAATTATACTCGGTCTCTTCTCATTTTCTCGAGATTCAAGCCTGGGTGGGAGTTCTGTGTTGTAGATGCTTCTGGACTTTCTGGAGGACTCCTTGCGAATTCGAACCCTCTCATGATTCGATGCAAAGCCTTCTCTTCCTTTGCTGGTATTATACTCAAAGCTAGCATAAAAGGGATTTCTGAGATCTTTTCTATATTTAATTTCTATGGGCCTTATGCACAGAGAACTGTTTTTTGGGATAACATTCTGGCTGGTGGTTTACTTTCATTGCCCAATATACTCTTGGCTGGTGACCTTAATTTTACTATCTCTTCATCTGAAGTTTGGGGTTCAAAAGCTAGGACTGATCCCTTGGCTTCCTATTTCTCTCAACTGATCACTAGCAACAATCCGGTTGATCTCCCCATGAACAATCCTGGCCCTACTTGGAGGAATGGTTGTGTTGGGGATGCGGGCATTAGCAAAAGACTTGATCGCTTCTTATTATTTGACCATCTTCTCCCTAGCCTTACATACTTCAAGTCCTGGGCAACTCCTTCGGATGTATTGGACCACTATCCTATTTGCCTGGAATGGGGTCCAAGACTCGCTTCTCAGTGTTACCCCTTTAAATTTAATAGGACTTGGCTCTTGGAAGAAGACTTTGCCCCCCTTGTTGTGTCTTCCTAGAAGGCTCCTTTAGCTATTGGACCTACAAACCATCTGGCTTCACTCACTCTAAAGATGGGTAGAATAAAAGGCACAGTTAAAGGTTGGGAAAGGAAGAAATTATGTGAAAAGAAACAATTGATTTTGGATATAAATGATGAGATTTCTAACATTCTTCTGATGGACTCTGGTTTACTGACAGCAGACAATGCTAACAGGCTGAAAGATCTTCAAGATAAAAAAGGCAAATACTTGGCTCATGAGGTTACTACTATAGAGACTTAAGAGTAGAGTACTTTGGATGAAAGAAGGAGATGCCAATACTAAGTTTTTTCATGCTTATGCGTCAGCGAGAAGAAATTCCAAAGCTATCTGGTCCCTTAAGGATAAAAATGGTAACTTGGTTTCAGATGATGATTCCCTTAAGAAACTGGGTAGACAACATTTCAGTGAGTTATTTAAGGATGACAAGGCAACAAATATTGCTGACCAACTAAAGGTGATTAGGCTCTTCCTGACATTAACACGGGATAAGGATGTGGACAGTTTTCTTAAACCTATCACCCTTCAAGAGGTTGAAGTTGTTCTAAAGGGCTTCAAGAAAGATTAAAGCCCCGATCCTGATGGATGGCTGGTTGAGTTCTTCCTGGCCTTTTTTGACCTGATAGGTGAGGAACTAGCATCTACAGCAGAACAAGTTAGAATTGAAGGGTTTGTTCCTGGCTCAGTAAACTCTACTTTTCTGACTCTGTTATCTAAGTGTGAAAAGCCTGCCACCTTTGCTGATTTTCGCCCTATCTCATTATGTAACCTTGTTTACAAAGTCATCTCTAAAATTGCTACGCTTCGTCTGAAACCCTTACTAAATAGGGCCATTTATGCTCAACAATTTGGTTTTTTAAAGGACCGTCAAATAACTGAACCAGTTGGCATTACCCAGGAAGTATTACACTCTATCAAAACTAAGAACTCAAATGTCTTAGTACTGAAGCCAAGTTTAGTCAAAGCATTTGATAGGGTTAATTGGACTTTTTTGAGACTCTTGCTTCTATAGATAGGAATCCCTCTGATTGGTGTGAACCGGATTATGGGATGTGTCACTAACTCATGTTTTGCAGTCTTAGTCAATGGGACTCCATCTGATTTTTCCCCAGCCTCAAGGAGAATCTATCAAGGTTGTCCATTATCGCCCTTATTATTCATTTTGATCATTGAGAGTCTCAGCAGGATTATTATGGATGCACATCAAAAATGACACATTAAAGGGTTTCAATACTCCCCTAGTTTGTCTTTAACTCACTTGTTATTTGTTGATGGTGTGATCTTATTTGGGATTGGAACTGTTGAAGAATGGGCTGCATACAAAGAAGCTCTTGACTTAATTTGTTCAGCTACGGGTATGTCTGTCAGTCAGGAAAAATCTTCTTTCCTATACTAAAACGTTGATGAAGAGACTAGATGTCAAATATCAATGCTTCTTCCCTACAGCATGGTGCCTATCACTTCAGGTTTCAAAACCTGGGATATCGCTTAAAACCTCTGGGGTATCGATCCTCTGACTGGAGATGTATGGTAGATATGTTTGAAAATAAGATTAAAAACTGGACTTATAGACTGCTTACACTTGGGGGCAGATTAGTACTTATTAAATATGTACTTACAGGGTTAGGGGTATATTGGTTTGCACTAGCCAAGTGCCCCAGATCTATACTAAATGCATTGAGGAGCTCCATATTTACATTCTTGTGGGGGAAATCTTATGGTCATCTGTGATATCATTTGGCGAATTGGAGAATTGTTTCTGCTCCTGTCGAATTCGGTGGTTGGGACATTAAGAATTTAGAGTGGTTTGGGATCTCTCTCAGATTGAAGAGTATGTGGCAGCTTCTGTTGGGGAATGGTATATGGAGTCGGATCATTGCACATAAATATTTAAAAAGTAAACCTTTGGAAGACTGGATCCGTGCTCGGAATTTCACTGTCATTGGTACTTCATACTTCTAGAATGGCTTTATTAGAATATTGTCTTAGATTACATGTAAGCTCGCCTGGAAGGTGGGAGATGGAATGAAAATTTGTCTGGGTGTTGATCCTATAGCAAGCCTTGATGCATCATATTCACTCCCGGTGGACCTAAGGGATTATCTAGCAGACTATGGGATTACTTGCCTCGCTCAGGCTCAGAAACAAGATTGTATCTCAGATGGTTTTAATGGTTGGTACTCGGCTTCAGATCTAGACCTGGGGGGTGATTGGGCTAATCTTTGGACATCCTTTGTCAAAGGCCTTTCGCATGGTGGAATCAAGATTAGGAATGTTGAAGACTCTCTGCTCTGGATGTATGATAAAAAATCAAGTAAGGTTACGGCAAAAAAAGCATATGAACACATTGTGTCTGAATATTTACCTCCATCTTCAGATTGTATTCTCTCACAGGTTTGGAAATTCAATATTCCGCAAAAACTTAAGTGCTTTACTTAGCTGGCATTTAATAAGAAAATAAATACTTGGGACAACCTATGTTAAAGGGGATGGCTCGGTCCTAACAGATGTAGCCTATGTAAGACAGATGCTAAATCAATTGATCATATGTTTGTTGGCTGCCCCTTCGCGCAACAAGTATTACACAGCTTAAGCAATATATCTGATGTTCATGTGGATTGGTCAGATTTGATTCTTGCAGGGAACCTTATCAGCCGGTTCTCAAAGGATGGGGAACTTTTGTATCTGCCTATTTTTTTCATCTGCAATCTTTGGAAGACCAGGAACTGCCTTATATTTGAGAATAAAGAGCCTAATATTACCAGACTCTGTCATAGGATTATGTTAGAGTTATGAACTCATCAGGTGCCTCAAGAAAAAAGGTCCAAAGTTAGGAATATTGGAGATCCTCCAACCAAACAATTTCCTATGGCATTCTTTGATGGAGCTACGACAGATTCAACTGGGGGTGCGGGTATATGTATCTAGATCAATGAACAGCATTATCTCTCTATTAAATTAGGTTGTGGACACAGCACTAATACAAAAGCTGAGCTACTGACACTCTGGGAATTATTGTACATCGCCAAAGATATTGGATTACCATATCTACATGTCTTTGGCAATTCCTCTGTGATTATAAATTGGGCAAAGGAAGAATCCACTCTTGCCATTTTGAACTTAGAGGATTGGTGTGACAACACCAAAAAGCTTATATCTCCGTTCACATTCGTGAATTTCAGCCATGTCTATAGGGAATATAATATGAGGGCATATACATTATCCAAGAAAGGGCTTCATATGGCTCCAGGCTATCTTACCTTTACGGAAATATGTGAAGGTGAACTATTTGGGGAAGTTGTACTTCAGCTTTTTTGAAAGCTTTGCTCTGATATGCCCAAGGTCTGCCGGTCTCTGAGTTTTTGACTCCGGTGTGAGCATGTTTGGAATAAGATCATTAGTCACTTCAATTGACAATTTTGAGAGGACACAAGCCCTGACTTGGATAATGCCTATGGGCTCATATTATCTTCTTTAGAGACATATTTGGCTGATAGTTCTGCAGTGAGTATTATGAGAGCAACATTGCTGATACATAATGCCCATGTATTGACAGTAGCTGGTTCAGAGAGAGCTCTCTCTACTTGGTAGTAGTTGTTTATGTATTTCTGGATAGCGGTTAGATACCACATGTTTGGATCTGATATTTTGACGATGTACCCAATTACCTTTGATTCAATAGAATATCAAGGAAAGCTTTTTTCGTCTGAAAAAAAAAACTTACAGCCATATCTGTGATCGAGAGAAACCAAGAAAAACAACTTTTATATATTAGAAAAGCTGTATCAACATTACATCAAGATCCAATGTTTTTTTTTCCTTCATGGCCAGCATTTAACTGATGGTAGATATAAAATTACAGCCATATCTGTGATCGAGAGAAGTTACTTGACTTCAAGAAATTGTGGAATACTTTCTTGGAGAAAAAATGAGACTACAACAAGCCTCAACTAGTTACAAGGAAAAAAATAATGTACCAAACCTAGCCCTCATCAAGGAGGTGGGGAGAGGAATAGGAAAGGAGGACCTAGGAGCGGTTAAAGGAGCAAGGAAGAAATAGATTCTTCAGGTCATGGGAAGAAAGACTTGAGTCAAAACCAGAAGCATAGATCACTATGCTTCTCAATGTCTTAAAAGGAAAAAGGGAAAGGGCAAGCAACAACAACAACATTGGTTTGCACGAAGTGCAGAGCTTCAGGTGTGAACAAGTTGACTACAAGGCTTGATACTACCCTCGCCATGCCATCATGTCTTTCCATGAACACAGTTTCAGAACTTGATGGTATGTGGACGGTGGAGCTTCCAAGCATATGACTTAAGACACAGATATTTTTGGTAGGTTTCAAGAGCAAGAGGAAAGACTGCATATGAAGTTGGGTGATGAGGCCACGTATCCTGTAAAGGGATTGGGCTCCATATCTTTTCATAAGTCTTCATGTGATATTCTAGAGCTAGATTATGTCTCATGTTCACGAGTTAATGAAAAGTCTTCTTTCAATTTCTTGCATGACAGATTTAGTGTTTGGTTGAGTTTGCTGGTCAGCAAGTCTCCATTAGAGACAACAGCCATGGATTTGGTCAAGTTTTGGCCAAAGGAGTGCAAGAAGGTGGCCTTTATAGACTACTCACAGATCCAATTGAGCAGGCATGGCAACCTATGTCGCAGGGTTCGGCGAATTTCTTCTATGAAATTCGAAATTTCAATGCCGAACCTAAAGTCGAACCGCATCGAACTGAAACGAACCTCATTGAATTCGAATTCAAACGAATTTAATGTGAACTTAAGGACAAATTTAAAGGCAGATTGAATAAATTATGGTTGAAATTTGGCAAATTTCAAGGCAATTTTAGTATTTAATATAATTTATTTTTTTTAACTTTAACCCTAGTCCGTTGACTTTTCTTTCCGTTCCCGCGTTCTAATGTCATTTCATCACCTGCAATTGCTCCCGAGTTCGCTGCTCATTTCCACAGCCAACAGTCCCAAGTCCCTTATCCCTTGCTTTCAGCATTGTGCTTCCACTTGTTGTCCATGACTCCAAAATCCACACCACTGCATAATGCACACCACAGTTCATGACTGGTTTTTTCACTACACCGGTGGTCCAACGAAACCGTGAATGGTGACTTTGTGAATGATGACACTCATGAGCCAGCATATATTTTGTTAACAGATGTAAGCATACAGTGATAATTTTGCTATATTTTGGGTTTTCCTGCTTTCACATTATTTTAAGTGTACATGCAGCATTGGGCATAATGATAAAATCTGACATCTTTGAGCATAAAGATAAAATCTGATATCTCTTTTGTTAGTCATTTTATTTTATTGTGTGTGTCTATATATATATATATATGAAATTTTTTAAATTGGCAAACTTAATGCCGAACCTCATCCCAAACTTCATAAAAAAAATCGAATTCGAAACGAATTTCAAGGTCACCGAACTCAAATTCAAACTCGAACCATGTGACATAGATGGCAACAAGCCATGATGGAGGAGTGTGCCTCCTACCTTAAGGAGACAATGACAAAACCAACTGTGGAATCAATGATCGATTCTTTGATTACAGATCATGGTAGTATGGAAGAGTGCCAAGATAAGGTTGTTAAAGAAAGATTCTCAAAATGAGAGGGAGCTAGCCTTGATGAAACTATTACTCCAGTTGTTAGATGATTCTCCCAAGAAGAGGGAGTTGCCCTAGATGAACTGATGCATGCACCACCAGCTTTGGATTTCAGAATCTACAAGTGTACTCACTCATGTTGGCCTTTTCTGAGTTTAGTGCAGATTTGAATTCTATTTTTGATAGATCTAATACACCAGTCTTGGCCATGTATACATATGAATTCATTATTGCAATAAATCTAGAAAAGTTCATAATGTGGTGTGAGAAGAGATGTTGATTAGTGAACATGGCACGAAGGGCAAAGAAGGTTGGCAGGTTGTTGATGCAGTGTTCCTTGTATAGAAGGTTTTCACCTTGAAGATTATGAAGGGAATTTAGAGTATAAAAGGAAGCAATGATCCCAATTCATGTTTTTCTTCAAGTTCGTTGGTGCCACTGTTTGACCCAGCCCCTATGCACCAAAAATATATAGGAAGGGAAGGAAGGGATAATGTTATCTCAATAATTTACAGTTTGCCTGTCGTTTCATAGTTTAGTAAAAGAGGGTACAAACAGTTCCATGTGTTAGTTTCAGTTTATTAAGCAGTTTTTTAACTATAGCATAAATCTAAGTTCAGTTAGGCACATGCATGCAGATAAGAGAGGAGATCTCTAGGAGGATGTGCTTGGTTGCATGCCTCAAATCATCTCCAGTTGAGGAGATGTTGTGCATGTGTCCAGATTAGATGTCCCTGCTTTCTTCCTAGTCTATAAAGGTGCAAGAAGGGTTATAAGTTTATTCATTCAGTTTTCAGTACAGCAGATAGCTATTTGATGTTTTTCTTTAGCAGATTTTCACTTTCAGAAATAATGAAAAGCATTGACAGGTTTTGACAATCAGTTTATTGTAATAGATTTTCTACAATATGTGTTTATACTTTATAGATTCTAGTATTCATTACTTAGTGTAGTTTTGAGTAACTTAAGTTTTCTGCTGTTTAATATGTGTTTATACTTTATAGATTCTAGTATTAATTACATAGTGTAGTTTTGAGTAACTTTAAGTTTTCTGCTGTTTATTTTCCTGTAGAAATTATTTTAGAGTGAAGATTCCAAACAAAAGAATCAGTTTTTTTCTAAATACATAAAATAATTACTCAGTTTTTTTTAAATCATTACTCAGCTTTTTTTAAAATACATTAAATAATTACTTAGTTTTTTTTAAATACATAAAATAATCAAATTTTCAAGGAAAAATTAATTTTAAAGATTCCAAACCATTAGAGACAAAATATGCAAAGTCTACTCGTGTATATACCATGTAAGGGTGAATATATCAAAATGACACCAAATGCTATGTGAATCAAAATTGAATATACATAATCAAAGAGGCTCTAAATAGCCTATAGAATCCAAAAACCAACAAGATATGCCTGCAAGGCTACAAGAGCAAAATGTTGAAAAACTGAGTTTTACTGCTTGCTGGTTTAAATGAACAATTTGTGTTTTTCACTTCAGCCGGTTTTGCATAGGCTTGAAGCTACTTAAAATTTTGCCGAACAATTTTAAACACACAGTAAAATCAAATTACTAACAGGCTGAAAACAAATGCATACACACCATAAATTTGACTCAGAGATTTTTGGCTAATCAGCCCTGAAAAAACCCCCACGGGGAAAACCAGTCAAAGAGAGGAAAGATTTTTATTTCTTCAGCAAAATGTAGGACAGAAAATACACAGGAAATATTACTTATCTCCACAACAGATTTTTATCTCAAAAATCTGAACACTGTGCTCAGCGAAAACACCAGCCGTACACTTAAAAATCTGTGCCTAAACTTTGCAGACCGTACAGCATTAAAACCCAGCCGTACATCCTTGAAAACAGTGCCAAATAAATGCTGTTTGTACCTCGAAAACTGTGCAGGAAATTTAATGCAGCCGTACCTCGATTTCTGTGCAGCCGTACCTCGATTTCTGTGCCACATTAAATGCTGGTCGTACTACAGGCCGTACATCGATTTCTAGAAATTAAATGCAGACCGTACGGTGCAATAAATGTAGACCGTACTCTTCCTCGATTTCTGTGCAAAAGTACCAGCAATAAATGAAGGTAAATCACCTCGATTTCTGTGCATTCAATGTTCCTCAATTTCTGTGCAGCAATCTCTCTAGAAACTCGTGCCCTTCTCCAGCAACTCGACCTCCTCTCTCAGCTCTTCTCTTCTCATGCAAAAAATGAAAAGTGGGTGTCCTTTTGCCTCCCTCAGCCTTTTTGTTTGACCTAAGTGAGTTTCTTAATCCAATGGTGGAAAAAGAATCAATCCAATGGATGAGATTGAATGTGAGTGAAAATCCCTTTTATTAATTTCTCATAAATAAAATCACTCACCCACTTAAATTTAA
>LPNX010767574.1:30814-80372 GCA_001517045.1 Pseudotsuga menziesii | reverse complement strand
CAGGACTTTGAAGCCCCGTTCACCGCTGTCCGCACAAGCTCTGTAGGGGCAACCTCCTCCCCAACTGCTGCAAGTTCATCCCGAACTGCAGAAATCCTAGTATGGTAAGCTGTGACTCCCTCTCCTCCATTCATCCTGATACTCTTGAGTTTTTCTCTGAGAACCATTTTCCGGTTCTCATTAGAACTCTCATACAGACTAGTCAAGGCTGTCCACATCTCATGTGCCTTGTCCTTTCCTGAAATGTGAGGAATGATGTGATCTTTCACGGCATCAAGAATAATTCTTCTGGCTTTGCAGTCCTTCTTATTGAAGGCTGTGAGGGCTGCTGCATCTGTGGATGCAGGAATGGTTATGGGGTTTGCAGTAGTGTTCCTCACTATGTCTGGCCACAACTCATTCTCTTCAAGTAACAGCAAAATCCTAGCCTTCCACGGCACAAAATTCCCTGTCCCATCCAGCCTATCCTCCAATCTAAGTCCCGTAGCCATCTCAACAACAACTCAGCAAAGTGTTGTTCACTGACAGAAGTAAAATAACAAAAATTTCTGAACGCTGCAAATTACTATGTGTCTGCAAAAATCACTGTTTCTGCCCCCTTTGCTCTGATACCATGTTGAAAAACTGAGTTTTACTGCTTGCTGGTTTAAATGAACAATTTGTGTTTTTCACTTCAGCCGGTTTTGCATAGGCTTGAAGCTACTTAAAATTTTGCCGAACAATTTTAAACACACAGTAAAATCAAATTACTAACAGGCTGAAAACAAATGCATACACACCATAAATTTGACTCAGAGATTTTTGGCTAATCAGCCCTGGAAAAACCCCCACGGGGAAAACCAGTCAGAGAGAGGAGAGATTTTTATTTCTTCAGCAAAATGTAGGACAGAAAATACACAGGAAATATTACTTATCTCCACAACAGATTTTTATCTCAAAAATCTGAACACTGTGCTCAGCAAAAACACCAGCCGTACACTTAAAAATCTGTGCCTAAACTTTGCAGACCGTACAGCATTAAAACCCAGCCGTACATCCTCGAAAACAGTGCCAAATAAATGTTGTTCGTACCTCGAAAACTGTGCAGGAAATTTAATGCAGCCGTACCTCGATTTCTGTGCAGCCGTACCTTGATTTCTGTGCAGCCGTACCTCGATTTCTGTGCCACATTAAATGTTGGCCGTACTACAGGCCGTACATCGATTTCTGGAAATTAAATGCAGACCGTACTCTTCCTCGATTTCTGTGCAAAAGTACCAGCAATAAATGAAGGTAAATCACCTCGATTTCTGTGCATTCAATGTTCCTCGATTTCTGTGTAGCAATCTCTCTAGAAACTCGTGCCCTTCTCCAGCAACTGGACCTCCTCTCTCAGCTCTTCTCTTCTCATGCAAAAAATGAAAAGTGGGTGTCCTTTTGCCTCCCTCAGCCTTTTTGTTTGACCTAAGTGAGTTTCTTAATCCAATGGTGGAAAAAGAATCAATCCAATGGATGAGATTGAATGTGAGTGAAAATCCCTTTTATTTATTTCTCATAAATAAAATCACTCACCCACTTAAATTTATCAAAAAGTGACTTTATTGTTATAAAGTCTCATTAAGTGACATTTAATGTGAGGGTCACCTTTTTCCCTCTTAAAGTGACTTTAGGCAAAAATTAAAGTCACCTAGGGAACATCTGCCTAGGTACAAAAACTAACACAAAATGATCAATCATCGAAGATCAAACTCATCACAGGGGCAGATTTGGCTTATTTTAGATTGCTAGCATACCTAGACAGTTGACTGTTGGAATGGGACAGTGGAAAGTAGAGGAAACAGCTAGCAAAACAGCTGAATGGCCACAAGTAAAAATGAGATGGACAGCAACTCCTTCAAGCTGGATTGTAGCCTCCTCAATCAGATGCCAAAACCACAACAAACAGTCCAAGAAGACTGCCCAACAAGCCCCAAACCTCTAAATGTTCAGCCTGCAATTCTGCTCCGAAGCCTCCAAATGCTCAATGAAGATGGTGTGAGGCAAATAGAGGGTGGGGGAATTCTCCTCATAGAACATCGAATGCAATCCATAGCTCACCCAAAATACACAAACAAAGAGGCTCTGAATGGCCTGTAGAATCCAAAAAATTTCATGCTACAACAAATACCTATATATCATCAAACTTGTTGGCTATATTGGGATCCTACTCATTGATAGCACCCTCCTTCCCCCCTCCTCTAGGCTTTGGCCCTTGCCTATAATTCAAATTTCAAAGTTGATACTCCAAGGACATTAGTCAACACCCTACAATTTTGATGAAACTTCCAAATCCAAATGCTCAAATAAGGTAGAATTTTTTTCCAATGCTTGACTGCTTAATAAGTGATTATGCTTGACTAAAGGGTACATTTTTATTAAGGTCATGACAGAGGAGTTCAATCAACTTCAACAATCATTCATCAGCACCAACATCAAGGTACATAGAAAGATTGATGTGCTTGATTAGATTATAATCTAAGTTGCAAGAAACTCACACTTTAGTGTCGTACCAATACCGGAAACTCGCCAAAACTCGGAAACTAGTACAAAACGCCTTAGAAATGCCGCCAGCCGTACCATACGGCGTTTCACGATTTGGAAACGCCGTACGGTACGGCCGATAGCGTTTCCACTCAGTTTGCCACCGTACGACGCATTTCTGGAAATTTTTTTGGGTTTTGTGGGGCCAAACGCATAGCTGGTTTTTAATTAATTATTTAATTAACCTAAATAATATCTAGAAGCATCTAAATACCTAATCTAAAGTCTATAAAACCAATCATTCCTATTAAACTATTCACCATTGTTTCGAGAAGAGAGTACGGTTTTGTTTTTTCTTCCAGCTGTACATCATTCGATTTTCCACTGTTCAGCATTGGAGTTTTCTTGCAGCCGACGACCGTACAGCAGAGAGGTGAGTTTTATTGCAGTTGTACAGCGTTTTATTGCAGTCGTATAGCGTCGGAGTTTTTATTGCTGCCGTACAGCAGGGTGTAATATTTTATTTTTTTGTGGTTTTGATTTTTTGCTTGCAGCCGTATAGATGCCCAACTCCAAGACAATCGTTGCAGCAAGCCTGCAAGGTTACTAGCAGTCGTACAACAAGGGCAGAAGGTACATATTTCCAACAGTTGAACAGTTATGGATTGATTGCTTATTGTTTGCAGTACAAACTTTGTACAATTCTTGGCCATCTTGAGCTTATTTGTTTGTTTTTTTGCAGGTCTCATGGCTTCTCAAAATATGGCTCCTCCAACCCCAAGAGATACTCAAACAACCAAGCAACAAGAGTACTATCCTCTTTGGAAGTATGTCACCAAAATCAAGCAACTTCCTGGTGGGGGTTCATGGGAATGGAGGTGCAACCTATGCAACAATGGCAAGATCTACAAGGGCTCTTACACGAGAGTCAAGGCTCACATCTTGCATGAAGGGGTAAACGGGGTTGATTTTGTGGGTATACCAAAAATCCAAAAGCAAGGGCCAAATTCAATATAGAGTATAATGATGTTATGAGGTTGAAAGAACAAAGAAGCAAGTTTGGAAAGAGTGACATTGGCAACACTCGCTTGGCTGTTACAAGTGGGCCACGTATTGTCCATGAAACAAGGAAGAGGAGGGCAGCACAGCTTGAAGATGAGATGGCAAGCTCTACATTAGGGGCTAACGATAGTAGATTGTTGAAAATGTTCAACAATCAAGAGAGAGATGAAGCATAATCCAGAGTAGCAAGGGCCCTCTATGCATGTCGCATCCCATTTAATGTGGTCCGATCCCTTTATTGGCAAGATATGGTGAGAACAATTAACACAGCTCCTCAAGGTTTCAAAGGGCCAAACTATGAAAAACTTAGAACAGTTTTGCTCAAGAAAAAGAGGCTGCTTATTGAGGATGTTTTAAGACCTATCCGAAAATCATGGGCCAACTCAGGGGTGTCCATTATTTCAAATGGATGGACTGATACAAGGCGTAGGCCATTGATCTATGTTGCACGGAGACCCATCCTCCCCAAAATTTTCAGTGTTTCCTACGTTCCTTCGTTTCGGGGACTTTGGAACTCCTTGAAAACGTCTCCAATTCATCGGGGACTCTGTTGGGGACTTTCGGACTTATGAGCCGTATCTTAAACATACCCATCCAAATTGGTGACTTCTCAAGAACGTCCCTCGACCAATCGAGGACTCCTGGACGTCCCTCAACTTACACAATTAAAAAATTAAAAATAAATTAAAAATAAAAACCTAACCTAAACTTCCCCCTATTCCTCTAACCTGCAACCCCCTCCCATTCTCTCTACTCTATCCTACGTTTCTAACCTACACTCCAACTCACTGCACCCGCATAACCCTACGGTTTACCCATCACTCCAAACACTCTAGCACTTGCAAAATCCTCTGCACTATGGTTCTACCCATCACTTTGTGCCTCGCTACTTGCTTTGTCGGCTCCCATCTATAGTCCCGTGCATGACTCCCCTATCTATGGCTCCCCTTCCTGCAATCCCACGTGCATCCCTCTCAGCTTGAAGAGCACACAGCTCGCAACCTCCTCTCGAATCTCTAGCTCTCAGCACATGCTCAAAGTTTGAGTTCATGGCTCAACACAAGCTCACACTCACAATGAGTTTTCCCCCTCTCAACCACAACACGTTGTAGAGCACAAGTATTTCATATTTGTTATCTTACATTTTATTTTTTTGGGTAAAAATCTCAGCACATGCTATTATAGTTTTATAAAATTATAATTTACTATTTACAAATGTCATTTCAAATATAAATTTATTTGTTATTTAAATTTCGAAATGATTCATCTTTCATGTTATTGTTTTGACTTTCAAGTTTTAAGTTATTGTTTAATAGTTAACTTAGAAGTTAGAAATATTAAAAGGTTTCAGTTTTAGATCTTAGGTATGTATCTTGAGTCTTTACTATTTCGTTTTGATAATGGACAATGATGATGGGACGATACTTTATACTTGTCGTCCCCAACCTACCGTCCCTTGAAAAATTGGGGGTGCGCTCTAGCCGTCCCAAAAACTCATCCCCTTCGTTCCCCCGCCCCTGAGGCCAGTGCAACATAACCATTGATCAACATCATTGCATCTTCACCTACAAGAGCAATGTTTTTGAGAGCAGAAGATTGTTCTGGTGAACTAAAAGACTCCCACTTTATAGCTGATGTTTTGATTTCTGCTATTGAGCAAGTTGGACCAGATAAAGTGGTGCAAGTTATCACAGATAATGCACCAGTTTGCAAGGTTGCAGGATTGATTATTGAGCGCAGGTACAATCATATATTTTGGACTCCTTGCATTGTCCATAATATAAATCTGATCTTAGAAGAGATTGAGCATAAAACTGCATGGGTTAAGGAGATCACAGGGCAAGCAAGAGAGATCATAAAATTCATCACCAACCATCACTTATCTCAAGCAATATATCGAGAATACTCCAAATTGAAGTTGCTCAAAGTTGTTGAGACTAGATATGCCTCAAACTTCATCATGTTGCGTCAGCTTGTTGAGGTAAAAAATGCACTGATGAGTATGGTGGTGGGCCCAACTTGGGCTGAGTAGAGACAAGCAGATTCAGAGAGGGGAAGTTGTGTGCTCCGGTTGTTGATTGATGAGGATTAGTGGAGCAACATAGACTTCTTATTCAAGTTCACATTGTCTACATTTGAGCTTCTTCAAAAAGCAAACACAGATAGACCTTTCCTAGAAGTATCATTGTTACTAGGTGGAATGGATTTAA
Organism: Pseudotsuga menziesii; assembly: GCA_001517045.1. Lineage (NCBI taxonomy): Eukaryota > Viridiplantae > Streptophyta > Pinopsida > Pinales > Pinaceae > Pseudotsuga > Pseudotsuga menziesii. The sequence goes on along the minus strand of LPNX010767574.1, from coordinate 74,601 downwards.
CACTCCATTACACACTTTGGCACATGCTCTTACGCCACGCTTTTATGATATTGACCTCATTGCTCAAAGTAATGGGAAGAGGAAGGCCCCACATCAGGGCAAGGAGGTGGGAATTGGGGTGAAGAAATCCTTCCAAATGTTGTTTCCGGCTTCTTTACAAACTGAAATGAGGGAAGAATTTGCTTGTTTTGCTTCTGGATTGGAGAATTTTAGAGACATGTCACCTTTGGATGAGAGGGGCAGTATGAACCCACTTAAATGGTGGACTTGTCAAGCAAATGGTGTGCATTTGCAAATCCTTGCCACTCGTATCCTATCACAAGTGGCAAGCTCTTCAGCAACTGAAAGGAATTGGAGCACTTATGGTTTTATTCATTCTGTGAAACAAAACAGGCTGAGATCACAGAAGGTTGAGGATCTTGTATATGTGCATTCAAACCTACGCCTTGTGTCTCACAAGGTTGAAGAATATACAAGTGGCCCTCATAAAGAATGGGATGTTGAGGTAGAAAACCCAAACTTGGTTTTATTCATTCTGTGAAACGAAACAGGTTGAGGATCTTGTATATGTGCATTCAAACCTACGCCTTGTGTCTCGCAAGGTTGAAGAATATACAAGTGGCCCTCATAAAGAATGGGATGTTGAGGCAGAAAACCCAGACTTGGATCTCTCTCTTGTTGCTCTTGATATTAATGTTGGTACTAGTGGTGCAAATGAAAGTGGGATTGGCTCTTCAACTCCATGCGCTACTGATGTAGGACAAGCCTCTTGTTCTATTTTTTATGATGTTGATGAGGGGTATATGTAGCCTCAAGTATAAACTTATAAAGGCTAATTTTGGATGTAAAGCCTCATCTATAAAGGCTAATTTTGGATGTAAAGCCTCATCTATAAAGGCCCAGTTAAGAAAGATGTGTTTTTCTTCTCAATTATTGTTTATTTGTCTCATTCTTATTTTTTTACAAAACAATGAGGTATATATATATATATATAATAAATATATATAATTTTTTTAATATATATATATATATATACAATGTTTCCGGCGTACCCATTTTTGGGGGGTCACGTTTCTAGGCGTCCCCGTTTCAGAAACTCAAAAACTTTTCCACCTTTCGTCCAACTTAGATTCTAATCCTCATACATGATGAAATCCAGTGGAAACGTTGCAATTCTGAAATCCTGAAAACTGTTAAGTTAGGCACATGAAGTTCGATGAGGTTGGAACCACTGTCAAACATCCTAAAACAATAAATAGTAATGTAAAAAAATTTAGGTAAAAGGATGGAAAATGAAAATTCGTTACCAAACTGGTCGACTGAGCTGGTCGCTCACCTCGGAACCCTCGACTAGCAACTCGATCAAATCGGCCAGATCGTAATCCGACCCGTCAGTTTTTAAAACACTAGTTCCTTCAAGCTACTTAGGTAACTATGCCAAGAGATTAGGCATTTCCAACAACGAGCTTCCTGTATTGCTTAGATTTCCAATAGCACCGAACTATTTTTTCCATCCAAGTTTTTATCTATCAAGTGTATTTCAACCAAGAGCAATTGATCTGCCACTTGGACTTGTAAGATCTAAGGATTCAGGAGTGCTAGTATTTTTTAGTGTCTCTCCTCTCCTCGTATGGTCAAATTGTTACAACAGCTTATAAAGTTATAAATGGGAAGTTGTATTGAATTTATGAAGGGTTTTGGAAGTATTTAACTTTTTAAGAGATTAAATGGATGTCAAAATATTGAGTCTGCCACGTTATACAGTTGATACCTGTGGTAAGCATAATAGATGCATATCAAAATATCAAAATTTCCAGATCTAGATCAGCCAACCCATCCCAGTCAGACAATCATTTCGAGAGCTTCCTCATGGACTTGGGAAATTTTCAAAGGGGAGCTTCCCTGCAGTGATCATGTTTGCAAAGCTCCTACCGAACACTTCAAGCCATTTGATAAGAAATTAAAAATTTACCTCAGACTCACAGCAACCATGTTTTCAATTTGCTTCCAGTCATTCACTTGCAAACCCCACCAGGAAGGCAGGGAAAAGTAAGGGTGCTTGCTGCACCAAGAGTGGCATTGTACAGCCCAAAATGGGATAGACGTGTAAGGCGGGTGACACTAAGGATAATCCCACAAAAAAATATAAAAAAATTAATCTATATATACCCCATAGATCTATCTTAACCTTGGATCTATCAAGGTCAGAAAAGAATAAAATCCCTCAAGGTACAAAAATTTCCTCAAATTTTGGCACTGTCAAATACATTTGCAGCTGGTCAACTGAGTTGTGGTCCAGTACTTAATTAGTGGGACTTTTACATCACAGCCCTTAATTCCGTTGGGATGGTGTATGGTGCCTTTGGCATCTAAACTGGGAATCCCCAGAGTGGTATACCTTGGGAGTGATAATCTGATGTGGTCAAATCCCGACTGCCAAAACACTATGGGATCCTGCAACTTCACAGTCACACCTTAAGCTGGAAATCAACAATGCGTATACATAAGAAACAAAAAATCGACCCAACACTCGGACCATTTTATTAATTAGGTACTCAAACCAACAGGCACCAGGAGGACTGAGCAAATTCTACAGAGCTCTCAGATCCTCAATACAAGACACGCAGGTCCTAAATCACCTCACGGGCCTACAGGTGCAACCCGTAGCCACTTAAAGGAATAAACAATAATAAAACAATCTCAGGAAAGCAAAAGAAAATAAAAACTAACTCCCTTCATTCACCCAGGCCTAGCCTTTTTATTCTGGAGATTTCTGCCCAAAGATAGATCCGGAAGAAAAGCAGCCATGTTTCAGTTGTGCCTCTTGAACTCGGAATGCTCCCGCCAGTCACGGATCGAAACAACCGTTATGTTTCCGAATCCCATGCTCTGCATCATCCTCCTCTTCTTTTAAAATTTCAGAAACTCCTGGTTCCAAGTCACCTGCTGTAACCTCTCAACTGTGCTTAAGTAACTCTGCTTCTGTGACCCAAGAGTTGTAGGAATCAGGGAGTCCTTCCCACTTATCTAGGTATAACTTATAAGCCTTGGAGGGTGTTGCAGTTAGTTTCATGTCTAACACACGTTCAACTTTTTCTCTCTTTTTCTTGGGTAAAAGTTTGGTCCAGTCCCCCCTCTGTCATGCTGATCATTAATTGACTTGTCTTCATTGGCCTCTTTATTTGACTCATTCGGCAGCGAATAAAGATCAGCCATGTTGAAAATAGGACTAATGTCTAATTCTTCTGGTACATCCATTAGGTAAGCGTTGTCATTTATTCTTCTCTTAATTTTACAAGGACCAAATTTCCTGGATTTCAGTTTGTTGTAGGTTCCCTTGGATATCTTTTCTTGCTCAAATGTGCCATGACCATTTCTCCTTCCTGAAAGTCCTTTCTTCTCCTATGTCGGTCAGTATCTTCCTTGTATTGATCAATCATTGACTGCAACTTCGGCTCGACCTATTGATGTATTCCTTGAATATTTTCCACAAAATCTGTAGCATCCCTGCTGAGATAGGGATCTATAGGCAAATCCACTAGGTCAACAACCCCTTTGGGATTGGCTCCATAGACAATTTGAAACGCAGATTTGCCCATTGATCGGTTGATGCTTGAATTATAGGCAAATTTTGCTTGTGGTATGACCAGGTGCCACTGGCAAGGGTGGTCGCCTACTAAACACCACAGTAAATTTCCCAAGCTCCTATTTACGACCTCAGTTTGACCATCAGTCTGGGGACGGTAGGCAGAGTTGAATTGCAATCTGTTGTCCAATTTTCTCCACAATACTCTCCAACAGTGGCCTAAGAATTTGGTGTCCCGATCACTAGTTATAGTTTTTGGAAGACCGTGTAAACGAACAATTTCCCTAAAAAACAGTTGTGCTATTTGACTAGCATCATTTGTCTTTTTACATGGTAAGAAATAGGCCATCTTGGAAAACCTGTCCACCACTACAAACACTGAGTCATGACCTCTTTGGGTACGTGGCAGTCCCAAAACAAAATCCATGGAAATATTAGTCCATGGTTCCTTCGGGGCAAGTAGGGGCATGTACAGGCCTGTATTTTGCTGTCCTCCTTTCGTTGTTTGGCAAACTCTACAAGCAACAACAAATATGTTCACGTCCCTCCTAATATTAGGCCAAAAGAATTTTTCATTTACTAGTTCGAAGGTTTTATCCCTTCTGAAGTGTCCAGCCAACCCATTCGAGTGCATTTCTCTCACAAGTTTTTCTCGCCTGGATCCAAATGGAATGCACAGTTGGGAACCTTTAAACAAAAATCCATCTAACAAACGGAACTCTTTAATTGACTGTGAATCAGCCTGGTCTTGCCCACTCAGAACTGCAATAATTTGGTCAAAATAGGTGTCACTAGAGTATTATGTTTTCATTTCTTCAAACCCAATCAGCACATTACTCATTACTACCAGTAGATGTCGCCTCCTACTCAAAGCATCTGCCACCACATTAGTTTTACCACTCCGATGTTGCACAACAAAAGTGTAGGCCTGCAAGATAGAAGCCCATTTGGCATGTTTGTGGGACAACTTATTCTGGGAATTGATGTATTTCAGTGCTTGATTATTAGTCATCAGAATGAACTCTCTATGCAAAAGGTAATGTCTCCAGTATTTCAAGGCTTGGACTGCTGCATAGAACTCTTTATCGTGAGTGCTATACTTCTGTTTAGATTCATTTAGTTTCTCACTAAGAAAAGCTATAGGTCGGCCTTCTTGGCTTAAAACCCCTCAAATGGAAACCCCAGAAGCATCACATTCTACGGTAAAAAGTTTGTCAAAGTCTGGTAGGGTGAGAATAGGAACCTCAGTAACTCTTTTCTTGAGATGTTCAATGCTTACTGTAGCTGCCTTGGTCCAATTAAGTACTTTTCCTCTAGTGCAGTCAGTCAAGGGAGCACTTATACCACTGAAATTTCTAATGAAACTCTCATAAAAGTTTACTAACCTATGAAAATTCTTCACTTCAGTAATACTTTGGGGAATTGTCCATTCAAGGATGGCCTTGACCTTTTCAAGATCCATGCTCAACTCATTTGCTGAAATTACACTACCCAAAAATATTAATTTATCCTTGCAGAACTCACTCTTCTCGATGTTGATAAACAATCTCTCAACTTGAAGGACGTCAAGTATAACTTTCAAATGCTCTACATGTTCCTCCATAATATAACTAAAACCTAGATTATTATAAATTTCCCAATGTGTGATCTAAATACCAAGTTCATAGTTCACATGAAGGTAGTCAGGGCATTGGATAGAGCGAACAGCGTTACCACCCATTCGAATAAGTTGTCTTTTGTTTTGAAAGCAGTCTTCTACTCGTCTCCTTCCCTAATTCTGATTTGGTGGTATCCACTTCGGAGGTCAATTTTGGAGAAGACTTTGGCACCAGACAAACAATCTAGCAAGTCATCCATTCTTGGTAGTGGGTATCGATACTTCACAGTAATCTTGTTAATAGCTCTAGAATCCATGCAAAATCTCCATGTCTTCCCTCCCTTCTTTGGAGAAAGTAAGGCGGGAGTAGCACAAGGAGTCATGCTTGCTCGTATGAAACCCTTCTCTACTAATTCTGTTATCTGCCTTCTCATTTCCTCATTTTCGAAGGGAGTCATCCTGTAAGCTACTTGGTTTGGAAGCTTGGCGCCCGGAATTAGATCAATTTGATGTGTAATACCTCTTGTGGGTGGTAGACTTGTTGGTGTCAAATCAGGGTATCGCTGAAGTGATTTCTGCACTTCTAAGGGGACTGTTTGCTGCTGCAATGGCTTTTGTTCTCGAGGGTATAATAGATAGCAAACACCACTCCTAGACTTCTTGGAAAACCTCTTCCATCCCATGGTACTCAAGGACAAGGCTGTTAATTCAGTCGATCCTTTATCCTTGAAGAGCTTCAAGATATGGCACCTATCCCCATGACGAAACTCATATGTGTTCTCCTTACCATGGTGAATTACATCCCAATCATATTGCCAAGGTCTACCTAAGAGTACATGGCATGCATCCATTGGAACCACATCACACCACACTTTGTCTTCATAGGGACCAATTTTAAAGTTGACTAGACAAGTTTGGTTTACAAGCACACTATGATCTTCTTTTAGCCAAGAAATACTATAAGGATGAGGTTTAGGAATGCAGGTAAGTTGTAATTTTTGCACCATTTCTGTACTTACTAGATTGTCAATGGATCCTCCATCTACAATTACCTTGTAGACCTTGTCCCTACACTTACACTTGGTACGAAACACGCTTTTCCTCCTCAAATCCACTTCAGGGGTGACTTTGTTACCAGATATCAAGGTCCTCTTTAACATGAGGTTTTCACCTCTCTCTGCCTCCAATCTTCAACGAGAAGTTCTGCTCCCTCTTCTTCTTGAGCCATCATCACCCTTTTTGGGTTTTGTGGACAATCCATTGCCTTATGGGGGGCGTTGCATATAAAACACTTCAAGGGTCTCCAACCCCCAGCAAAAGTCCGCCCCCTTCCCCTGTTCCAAAAGGTCTCTCTACCTTGGAAGTCAGGTTTTGCTTGTCAATTTAGAAAAACTTCTTCTACCCCTACTCATATTACTACTCCCTCGCTTGATTGTTGCCTTGCTCCTCTGCCTACTCAACTTTTCTTCAACCTTTAGTGCCAACTGATATGCTTTGTCCACAGAGCTCACCTTGACCAAGGCTAATTCATCTTGGAGTTGAAACCTAAGAGCATTGAGATACCTAGTCATTGCATGCTCAACATCTTCTTGTAAATCAGTTCTAATCAGCAACTTCAAAAATTCCTCCGTAAATGCAGATCAGGGATGATTTTAGGGGCGAATTTTAGCCCAGTGGGCTATTTTTCCATGTTTTTCTCCCAAAAAAGAGTCGTCATTTTCCATTTTTTGAAGCCCTATTTCGCCCAATTTCGATGGGGTAAAAAAATTTCACCCTAAAAATCGCCAAATTATATCCTTGGAAATTAAAATATTTTGTGAAAAATATCACCAATCATTTTATAGTTGGTGTTTTAAGAATCGATAATATTTGCCAACATTTATACACTTTTAAATAAGTATGGTTCCTTAAAATCATCCCTGATGCAGATATGGATAAGTCCTTTTGCCTTAAATTTTGGTAATCTCTGAAAAGTCTTTGCTGATAGTCGAAGGGCATAAACTTAACTTTCAGAAGCTTCAGCATCTTCAGCCACAGCTTTATCTTCTCCTTCCCTTGTCTCTTTCTAAGATTCTAGAGATTCTCCCACCATAGAGCAACATGTGACTTCATTTTGGACGCTGCTATTTTAGTCCTTCGTGGATCAGTCTCCCCCATCCCTTCCATATCAAAATACTTCTCCAACTCTTGAATCCAATCTATGAATCATTCTGGATTCAATTCGCCTTTGAAATCAAGGACCTTGACTTTAGCCCTGGTTCCTTGTTTGGTTATTGCCTCAATAAGCCTCTCCATGGGGTCTACAACTCTAACCCAACCTCGTGGAACCTCCAGTTCCTCCTCGGATTCTTCATAAGGCAATCTGGACTCGATAGCCTCTAATCTTCAAAGTAGTTCCTCATCAATGGTTACTCTCCGTCTGGCATTTCTCCTACCTCTCCTTCCCCGATTCAGATGGACACCCCTCTGAGCCATCGTTGTGCTCTGTTACCAATCTGATGCAGTCAAATCCCGACTGCCAAAACACTCTAGGATCCTACAACTTCACAGTCACACCTTAAGCTGGAAATCAACAATGTGTATACATAAGAAACAAAAAATCAACCCAACACTCGGACCATTTTATTAATTAGGTACTCAAACCAACAGGCACCGAGAGGACTGAGCAAATACTACAGAGCTCTCAGATCCTCAATACAGGACGCGCAGATCCTAAATCACCTCACGGGCCTACAGGTGCAACCCGCAGCCACTTAAAGGAATAAACAGTAAAAATACAATCTCAGGAAAGCAAAAGAAAATAAAAACTAACTCCCTTCATTCACCCAGGCCCAGCCTTTTTATTCTGGAGATTTCTGCCCAAACATAGATCCAGAAAAAACGCAGCCATGTTTCAGTTGTGCCTCTTGAACTTGGAGTGCTCCCGCCAGTCACGGATCAAAACAGCCGTTATGTTTCCGAGTTTCATGCTCCGCATCATAATCCATTAACGCCAAAACTTGAAACCGCAATCCTGGTAGATACAAATAAATTCTGGAAATTACGATAAGGGAATAAAAGAATATGGTGAAGTCTGGCCAAAAATATAAAAGGGGTTACTAAAAAATAAAAATAAAAATCCCAAGAATTTGAGCCCTCCTCTCAACACTAAACACTACGCCTGCTGGATGCACTTGGGGTTTACTCAACACTAAACACTGCGATTCTATGATTGTAACAATACAGCAATCCACAGAACCCATCGAAAGCCTTTATAACTGCTAGTTCAAATCAAATAATATAATACAACAGGCTGAGGACAGGGCTTAGGTTTGTGAAAGGCATGCAAACAGAAAAGCTCTTGGAAAGATGAGATATGCTTTCTATGCACATCTGTACATATCCTCGTCAATACTGTCTATTTGTAGATAAAGTTGAGTCCAGCCCCGGGAAAGGAATTTATTAAAGAACTTGTACAGGATTTTCATGTAGCTAGCCGTTATCAGATCCACGGCCTAAGTCTACACACCCTTGNCTATTTGTAGATAAAGTTGAGTCCAGCCCCGGGAAAGGAATTTATTAAAGAACTTGTACAGGATTTTCATGTAGCTAGCCGTTATCAGATCCACGGCCTAAGTCTACACCCCCTTGTCCTGCCACTGGCGCAATAAGAATCTTGTAAAAATCTACGATTTGTCTTCTAAACCAGATAGATATTTGGCCACATACAAGGTAATATTTTAAAGACTTCCAATCTCTGACAGCCGAAAATTAAAAAAAACTAAAGCAGTGCAGATCTATGCATAGTGTCTCCCCTCTCCTCGTATGGTCAAATTGTTACAACAGCTTATAAAGTTATAAATGCGAAGTTGTATTGAATTTATGAAGGGATTTGGAAGTATTTAAGAGATTAAATGGATGACAAAATATTGAGTCTGACACGTTATACAGTTGATACCTGTGGTAAGCATAATAGATGCATCAAAATATCCAAGTTTCCAGATCCAGATCAGCCAACCCATTCCAGTAAGACAATCATTTCGAGAGCTTCCTCGTGGACTTGGGAAAGTTTCAAAAGGGAGCTTCCCTGCAGTGATCGTGTTTCCAAAGCTCCTACCGAACACTTCAAACCATTTGACAAGAAATTACAAATTTACCTGAGACTCACAGCAACCATGTTTTCAATTTGCTTCCAGTCACTCACTTGCAAACCCCACCAGGAAGGCAGGGAAAAGTAAGCGTGTTTCCAAAGCTCCTACCGAACACTTCAAACCATTTGACAAGAAATTACAAATTTACCTGAGACTCACAGCAACCATGTTTTCAATTTGCTTCCAGTCACTCACTTGCAAACCCCACCAGGAAGGCAGGGAAAAGTAAGGGTGCTTGCTGCACCAAGAGTGGCATTGTATAGCCCAAAATGGGATAGACGTGTAAGGCGGGTGATACAAAGGATAATCCACAAAAAATTACAAAAAAATAATCTATATATACCCCATAGATCTATCTTAACCTTGGATCTATCAAGGTCAGAAAAGAATAAAATCCCTCAAGGTACAAAAACTTCCTCAAATTTTGGCACTGTCAAATACATTTGCAGCTGGTCAACCGAGTTGTGGTCCAGTACTTAATTAGTGGGACTTTTACATCACAGCCCTTAATTCCGTAGGGACGGTGCCTTTGGCATCTAAACTGGGAATCCCCAGAGTGGTATGTCTCGGGAGTAATAATCCATTAACTCCAAAACTTGAAACCCCAATCCTGGTAGATACAAATAAATTCCGGAAATTCCGATATGGGAACATGGTGAAGCCTGGCCAAAAATATAAAAGGGGTTACTAAAAAATAAAAATAAAAAGCTTTTAAAATTTGAGCCCTCGTCTCAACACTAAAAACTACGCCTGCTGGATAGATTTGGGGTTTACTCAACACTAAACACTACACTCACTGGATAGATTCTACGATTGTAACAATACAGCAATCCACAGAACCCATCGAAAGCCTTTATAACCGTTTGTTCAAATCAAATAATATAATACAACAGGCTGAGGACAGGGCTTAGGTTTGTGAAAGGCATGCAAGCAGAAAAGCTCTTGGAAAGATGAGATATGCATATCTGTGCGCACATCTGTACATATCCTCGTCAATACTGTCTATTTGTAGATAAAGTTGAGTCCAGCCCCGGGAAAGGAATTTAAAGAACTTGTACAGGACTTTTTAATGTAGCGAGCCGTTATCAGATTCACGGCCTAAGTCTCCACACCCTTGGACTGCCACTGGCGCAATAAGAATCTTGTAAAAATCTACGATTTGTCTTCTAAGCCAGTTAGATATTTGGCCACATACAAGGTTGTTTTTTAAGGACTTACAATCTCTGACAACCGAAAAAAAAAACTTAAGCAGTGCAGATCAATGCAGGGAATTAAAATGATGGATGGGACAAGGAGGCTTAGAAACCTAACCCGTCGTACGCATCTGCGAATGAAACGGCTGCTTTAAAATTAAATGACAAGAGGCACTTGTCGTTTTTTCTCTTGGAAAACCCGCAGGACTTGAACATATTGCACATCTTTGCCCGTCCACCAAAACTGAAAAGATGGGGATAATGATAAGCCCTAACTTCACCATGAGAAGAGCTCATCCAGAACTCTGTTTTTGAGTGGATGAGCTCGTCCTCATGGTAAAGTGAGAGCTGCAATCATAATTAGTTCCTTTGGTTTTCAATTTTAGGCCTTATAAGCTCCCGATCGTGCCTTCTATTACGTTACCGAATGACCGTCCAATAAATTACTGGTTCTCCAGAATGAGTCTCTCACCCATCTGAAAGAATGAAGCGGAGGCGTTGTGAGGACCTGGAGGCGAAGCAAGGTCTAGGGTTTGATGTCAGAATATCAACAAAAATAGTGAACAACTTCATGCAGTTGTCTAACAATTCATAATTAGGGTTTTCGCATAACCTTACTCACCCAATTAGGGTTTGATTTTAAAAAAATATATTATTAATTTTGTTAATAAATTTCACCTGGATTTGATTAAAAAAGAAATTCTTCATAATTCTTAAACCCTATAACCAATCAAATTTGAAAGTGAAATACCCTTTAAAACGATTGTTATTAATTTATTAATCCCTTCTCAATCATTAATTTGTTAATCCCTTCTCAATCAAAAAGTACTTTGTTAACAATATCCATATATAATATATATATATATTTTTTTTTGAGAGAGACGAACATCTAAATGAGAATATGTCACAACGGAATACTTTGTATTTTAATTGTATAGTATTTATAACATAAGGTTTGCAATATCTATATTGGAAGTTAAAAATGAGGGAAAGGGAGGAGAGATTTTAGAATCATAAAAATTATTTTAAAGCTTTACAAAATAGGTATATTTATCTATTATTTTATACACAAGCATTCACACAATATATTTTATGGAAGAGTAGGGAAGGTTAAGCATACTTACTTTGCAAATAATCAACTATTAGATTAGTAAGAGACATCACTTCGTTGTATCTACGTTCATTGCCATAAAGATCATGTTATATTGAGATTTACATGCAATCAGAAACAGTTAACCAATGACCAATAACTTACAAAAAGAGAGGAGAATGTCTAATCATAAAAGCTATTTTAAGACATCTCTTAATTTTCTTAACCTCCTTGTAACCAAATAATCAAACGAGTCTAATTCTTATCAAGTCTTTAGGAAAAAAACCAACATTGATAAATCTCTCTATACCCATTCTCATCACCATCTCACTCATTAAGTGATTTGCTTTGACACCTTAATTACTATAGTGTTCCATAACTCTAATAAACACCACTTGGATCATGAAAAGAATCACTTATTACTCAAATCCCTTTTTTTTCCAGGGGAAAATATCAGTTCCTTGCTATTTCATTGAAATCAAAGGAAACATTGAGGACATCTTTAGCCTGTGCTGAGCTCAGAGACTAAGGAAACCATCATCAAGTATATCAGCAGCAGAGGTGTCAGCTAAGCTCATATGGGAGGGCAGCAATCAATGATCTGCTATTACAAAATCAATCAGTAAACCAATAATGTTCAAGCTTCATGGAAACACACTGGGAGACTCCATCCATTCCCCGCTCTTCATAACATAGAGAGTTCAGACAATTACTATGATAGCTGATCCAAAGAAGCATTAAACATAGAAGAGCTAAAATATGATACTCATCCACAGCCACATCCAAAGGATGTCAAAAAATCGCAATCACAAAAGATCCGATGCTGAGAGCTAGAAAAGAAAGTATGAGCCTTGATCAATACAATCACCATTGGTGAATTCCATGAATTGAAGCTAGCCCAAAGCCAGTGTTAAAGCTTCTTTGGATAAGCTGTCAACAATTGTATTGTGCTCTCTATATATATGAATAGCAGAGAGATGGATAAAGTGGGGTTCCAGCTCTCTAATGAGATGACACCATCCATCAAGTGTGAGTAATGAAAGTGTTGATTGATGCTTGAACCAATTGATAATGACAGCTGAATCACCATGAATATGCAGATGGGGGAGTCCCATGCTTTTTGCACAATGTAAAAGTGTCCATAAGGCCAGCAATTCTAATCTGGTATTTGTGCTATGGCCTACTCCCAGTTTGAAGTAGAAATGGTGATCATGATTGAGCAGAAGCTGAACACCAACACCTCCCATGTTCTTAGCAGAAGCACCGTCGAAGAAACCAGCTGGGAAGTTCAATAAGGGTGCTGGCCCAATATTCCTCCTAGATAATTCCTGCTGAGCACTGACAGGATATAGGAGGAGGAATTTCTTGATGGAAAGAGCACTAAAAGATACATCAGGCTTCTTGTCTTCAAAAATACAATTGTTTCTAGTCAGCCAGATGTGCTAGATAAGAAAAAAAGGAAGATACTTCAGAGTATTTCCTCTGCTGATCCAGTTGGATACATTGAGTGTAAAAGAAGATTCCTTCCAGAAATGTGGGACATCAAGAGTAATTCTGATGAGTCCAACAATCTTCTTCGTGAAGCTGCAATCCTGAAAAAGATGCTCAACAGACTCTGAGGCAGATCTACAAAGACAACACCAGTATGGACCAGTCCATCCTTTTTTTATCAAATTGTCATAAGTGTTGATTTTATTCAGCGGGCTGAGCCAACTGAAGCAGATGATCTTGAGAGGAATGTGGAATTTCTAGATCTTGCTCGGAAAGTCATCGGGTCTATCAGTGACAAGGGTATTAGAAATGAAATCATACATTAGATTGGCTTTAACCGTGCCCAAAGTCTTGTTAAACATCCAAACCAGAGTATCAGTGTTATTGTTGATGCGGATCCCACCATGCATCAAACCTTTAATATACTTGGACCAGGCATCCTTCCATAGTCCAGCAAGCTTTAAATCATCAACAAAGATCCAGTAATCTGAAGAGGAAGTGGCTACTCCTCTATTGAGAGCATCAGAGAGTGTACAGATACCATAATCCTCCAAATACAAACGAAGACCCTCTGGAAGAGTGTAATCAGATGATACACCAGCTAAGGGGTCGAGACCAATTTTGATATGTTTACCATTGCCAATCTTCCATCCAAGGCACCTAGTAATCCAAGACATGGCCCGAATAAAACCATTCCACATATGTGATGTGCCATGTACTTTAAAGGATTGTTGTCCGAGCCAAACATCCATAGGAAGATTCTTGAGGTATTTATTCTTGATAATTTGAGACCACAGCCCAATACCATTCAGAACAATCCATAAACTTTTGGTTCGTAATGCCAAGCTGAACCACTCCAGATTTTTGATGTTCCATCCCCCGAGAGAGTAGGGTCTGGAGATGGTGGTCCAATCAACAAGATGATATCTCTGTTTACCCTGTGAGCTGCCCCATAAAAAATTAAAGATATATCTCCTGACATAATTCAATATAGTGCTAGGCATACGAGCAAGTGTGAGCCAATAAACTGCAAGACTTGTCAAGAACCAATTTTCCACCCAGAGATAAGAGCTTATAGGTCCAGTTACTCAATTTTTTGTCAAACTTCAATAGAAACCATCTCCAGTCCTTGATGCCATACCCCAATGGTTTGAGGTAATATCCCAGATATTTAAACCCAGCAGTGATGGGTTCCATCTTATAAGGCATGATGTTGGAAATTTGTTGTCTGGCAGCTTCATCAATGTTATTGTAGAGAAAGGAGGACTTATCAACATTGATCTCCATGCCAGTAGCACAACAGAAGGTATCAAGTATGAGTTTATAATGCTGCCACTCATCCAGGGTACCAGAACCAAAAAGAACAGCATCGTCTACAGAGAGCAAATGTGTAAGGTAGAGGCTCGGAGCAAGTTTGATGCATGATATATCCCCTGCACATTGAGCTTGTGAGATCAAGAGACTTAAACCTTCGATAACCAGTATAAAACGAGTGGAGATAGAGGACATCCCTGTCTGATGCCTCTAGACACAGGAAAGAAATTTGAAGGAGTACCATTGATCAAAACAACAAAGTTTGTTGACTCAACACAACCCATAATCCAGCTAACATAGTTTCCAGGGATACCAATCTGTAGAAGGACTAATCTCAAGAAAGACCAGTTCACTCTGTCAAATGCCTTGACCAAATCAAGTTTTAAAACCATCACTTGTTGGTTTTCAATCTTGATCGTATGAAGTGCTTCTTGAACAATACCAACATGTTCGATGATCTGTCTATCATGAAGGAAGCCAAATTGATGCCTGGATATGGCCTTGTCAAGTACAACCTCAAGTCTGATAGCAGCAAGCTTTGAGATGGTCTTGTAAATCAGATTACAAAGGGATATGGGCCTGTAATCCCCCAGGGTAGTGGGTTTATCACACTTGGGGATAAGTGTAATAAAAGTAGCATTAAGGGCCCCTATGACCCTACCCTCTAATCTGGAGTGTTCAATGACATTCAAAATATCCTGCCCAACAAGTTCAAAAAAGTGAAGATAGAATTCCACTAGCTAACCATCAGGTCCGGGACTCTTATCTTTTTTGAACCCTTTGAGAACAACCTCAACACCTTTGAGAGTAAAAGCAGTCAAAAAGAGCTCCCTATCCTCTTCCTGAACAAAGGTTGGGAAAAGTCTGATGACATTAAGTTGAGCCTCAATATTTGTCTTACCATCATCAGAAAAGAGCTCAGAGAAGTGTTGGACCCCTAAAGTATGGAGCTTTGTATCATCCTCAATAGTTTCCCCAAACTGATTATTAAGTGCCCAGATAGATTTCGAGTTCCTCGTATCAGAAGCAAAGGAGTGAAAAAAAATTGTGTTGGCATCACCTTCCTAAATCCAATCCACCCTACTTTTAAGTTTCCAGTTAAGGATCTGATGAGTGAGTAGGGATTCCTTCATGCTTTTTAAAACAACAAGGGATTGAGTATCTTTATCTGAGAGTATACCCGAGAGCTGGGAAGAGAGGAGAGAGACAATGGCTTGGTCAATCTCTGCTAGCTCCTTGGTTCTCAGCCAGTTTTTCTTTTTTTCCCATGTCTTAACCTCATTTTTCAATCTCTGCAACTTATAGTTGAAATTAAACATGGGATCAACAAAGGGAGAAGGTGCCTTCCAAGAAAAGGAAACTAGGGCTACAAAGTCATCATCAAGGAGCCAAGCACGGTTAAATTTAAAGGGATATAGATGATACTTCAAGCTGAAATTCCATTCAAGACAAACCGGGTAGTGGTCAGAGATTTCAGAAGGCTGAGTCCAAGATTTATAGCATCCTAGAGTAGGGACCAAGTTAAAGGAGGCCAGAAATCTGTCAAGTCTTTTGCTAACACCCTCAGAACCTACTCTGCCATTTCTCCAAGTTGGTCCAATCTTGTTGGGAGCTAGATCGACCATGTTCATAGTATCCAAAAGTTGTGCAAATTAAAGAGACAGATGATCCCTACAAGCATGATCACCCCAGATCTCAAGATCAGAAATGGTGAAGTTAAGATCTCCAGCCAAGATGAGATTAGGAAAATTGAAAATGCCCCCAGCCACAGCTGTGTCCCAAAAGGTAGTTCTATTGGCATAAGGTCCATAGCAATTGACAATGGAGAAAACCGAATCAAGGGCTTTAAAATTTGCAGAGAGGAGAATGCCAGCAAAGGAATGGTAAGCTTTACATCTAACCAAGCGAGGATTCCAAGTAGAAAGAATACCCCCAGAAAGACCAAGAGCATCAATAGCACATAATTCCCATCCTAGCTTCATAAAGGCAAACAATCGAAGGGCAGTGAAATGGTCACACATAGTCTCCTGAAGTAAGATAATGGCAGGGTTAAGAGAAGTAAACAATTCTTTGAGGGCTTTCTGTTTAGTAGGCCCCCCAAACCCACGGATATTCATGGAAACAATCTTCATGGGTTAACCTGAGAGACAAGAGACAGTGCTCTAAGTGCCTGTGAGGTGAATTGAGATCTAGCAGC
Source organism: Pseudotsuga menziesii (assembly GCA_001517045.1). NCBI lineage: Eukaryota > Viridiplantae > Streptophyta > Pinopsida > Pinales > Pinaceae > Pseudotsuga > Pseudotsuga menziesii. The sequence continues at coordinate 58,003 of LPNX010767574.1, read as the reverse complement.
TGCTTTGATGCGAGCCGATAGAGGGGTATAGAGACCTATGGATGCCTGGGCTGTTTTACCCCCTTTCTTAGCCTTTCTAATAGTAACATTCTCGAATTTGATCGAGTCCAAAGGTAGAACCGAAGGTGAGATGGGAGACTTGTTAGTGAAAATATTCAGGGATTTGAGGAGGGTAGGGTCATCAAAGGAGGGAGTGGTTAAGGGACTACCAGGTGAGGCATTAGTAAGAGAAGAGGGGTGGTGAAGTGGGGGAAAATGCTCCAGATTGAAAGGGGGGGGCGATGAAACAACAACCTGTTCATGGAGGTCAGCAGCCTGTTCAATACGAGAACGAGAAGCAGAAAGGGTTAAAGATTCAACATCCTTAATAAATAGAAGTTCCCCCTTGGTCAAGTCTCCCATAGAAGTAGGGGAAGAGGAGTCATACGGCCCAATCAAGGTAGGTGGCTCAGGGGAAACAGAATGGGGATCAATCCATGGCTGAGTATCCTGAGGGTTATGGTGATGAGAAGAAGCTGAGGGCGAGCTAACAAGAAGAGGCACAAAATCGTTAAAGCCAACATTCACAGGGAGACCATGTAATAAATAGGTGCAGGATTTCCTCAAATGACCGGTTTCATGGCAGTAACTGCATCAAAACGACATCTTCAGATAATCTAGCTTTTGTGTAATAACAACATTGTTACAATCAATCTCAATATCAGGGAGGAGCCCACGCGAGATGTCCAATTCCACAAGTACCCTAGCAGTGCGTTTGTCGAAAGATGTATGGAAATCTTTCTCCAAAGCAACAAATCTTCCAATGGTGTTAGCAATACCGATAAGGATATATTTGGACCAGAGAGGAAAAGGTAAGGCTGGCATTAAGACCCACAGGTGTCGCTTGATGACCCGTTCCTTGACAAGGTCAAAGTTCGAATGCCACTGACTGAGGACAAGAGACCCATAACCAATGGTCCAGAGGGAATCAAGGATACGAGAAGCATCAGAGTCTTCAAGGAACACAAAAACCAGCTAGCGGTTGGCCAGAAGACTGATGGTGGGCACATAGGTAAGGATGGGCTTCCAGTGCTGAGTAGCCCAAGTTACCCACTCCTCTTTGTTCATAGAACAGTATTCCAAGCGCCCGATGAGAGCGCGATGACAGAGTTCCGAAACTCTGTCCAGCATGACGTCTCTACCCACGACAAACCTGCGCTTATGACCAAGGGCTGTAAGAACCTTGGCTTTACGACGAGCCTAGAATCTAGAAGGGTGAGTTGATATAGCCCTATCACTGGACGGGATAGTGGGTCTCGAGGTCGCCATCATAAACCATAAATGGTAGCAGGGATACAGAAGAAACAAGTGGCCCGATAGTAGATTGAACCCACAATCAAAAAGCCTAGGACAGAGAGCAAATCCAGTCAGTGAATAAAACCAGAGCATGAAAACAGGAAACGGAACCGAGGTGGAACCCAAACAGCGTCCAAAGGCGTCGGGGGTAACCCCGGATAGCGACCAAGAGTCTAAACAAAGTTTTCCAATAAGCTAGCCACCTAAAATTTGACCATGATTGATATTCCCAAACCATTAGCATTGAAGTCTATTTCTCTTAATTAAAGAATCTTTGAAATTCTCACAAGGAAAACCATTTTAATATCACCCTCGAGAGTTTATTCAACAATGTGTTACAACAATAAAATAGTAACTAAATAGGTAACCATTAGTAATAGTAATTAATAATATAAATATAGTTTATGAAGAGAAGCGTCTCTTCAATATTTGATGGCCAAGCCATATTTAAGGTGACCATATCCATTGTGATCAATCATCCATTTATATATTAAACATTTATTCAATCATATTCTGGAGATGGAACATCTTCCCCCATAACCCAGATACATGCTAGCTAATTACATTAGGATATGGTGTAACATTGGTATCAGAGCGGATCCGCTCTGATACCAATGAAGCGTAAAAACTTCTTAACTCTCGTAATAAATCTAAAATGCCCACAAATATTCGATAGCCCACATGTGATAAAAAAATAATATATTGATAAAAGATATAACATTGGTATCAGAGCGGATTCACTCCTCCTACTCTGAGCTCGGATTCGGCTCATCGGCTCCTAATTTTCTCTGTTGCTCCATTTCCTCTTTGTCGTAACTCCATTTCCCAATCTCTTCCACCATCCTCCACTCTTTTCCAGTTGCCCTCTTTTACACCACCTCCATCTGCAAATAGATTTCATTTCCCTAGTCCCGTCCATCCCTCCCTCCTACCAACTTCATCTCGTCATCGCTCTATTGCAGTCCCTATGTCCACCCGTCCTTGTGTCCAAATTTATTCCATGTGATCGCATTACACTCTTCTCCTTTACACCTACGCAGCCCACTCCTTGACGCCTGTGCAACCACTTCCACTCTCATACGCGTTCTCTCCACTTCCACTCCCCCTTCACCCTCCATCGTTGCCACCTTCTCCCACGTAGACCCACGTACCTAGCTATCCATTCCCACACACTCCTACACAGTTGCAAACCCACGCCCTCTCCAATGTTCTCTCCTCCCCAGCCTACACACTCCCTAAGCTATCGTTCCCTCCCATCACACGCATTCCTTTATGCACAATCCCCACGCCCATCCACCCTTTCATTGCCTTCTCTCCTCCCAACATGCACACTCTCCAAGCTCCACGCCCCTCCCTCTGCCTGCGCCTGTCACTACACTCTCCACGCTAGCCTTCCCTCCACTCCCCACACACTCTCGTGCATGCATGCCCTCCGCTCCACTTCCGCTAGCCACCTGCATGCCTTCGGCCTGCGTGCCTACAAGTCCTCCCACTTGTGTGCTCTCTCCTTTGCTCGATGCCCTTGTTGTTGTACTACAACACTCCCATCACTATTATTCCAGGCCCGTCCATTGCCACTCTTCAACCCTAAAACGTTTAATAAAAAAGAAATTTAAATATGATATAATTTCTATTATATTAATATTTATTTTTTAATTAAAATTAAAATTTCAAAAGGAAATTAAGAATAAAAATATTTAAATATAATTTTATATTTATTATCTTTATTTTGAATCCTATTCAATAATCCTAATAATAATTGTTATTATAAATTATTATTAGTTCATCAAATATATCAAAGACTTTAAGTGTCTTTAACTCTCCATAAGGCAAAAATAGCGTGCAAATACACACCTTCACATACAAGGACCAAAACCATGCAGAACTAAAAGACCAAATCAAAAAATTGGAAAAGGGCATCAAGGCTTTTGCCGCCAACCAAAAAAGTTTGAAGGAAGAAATGAAAAATAGAAATGCAACACTTAAGAAAGAAATCAAAAAAGAAGTTGTTTTGGTATTAGAAAGAAGACTTAATGACAAACTAGACATCATGAATGAGAAACAGAAAGAGTTAGATGACAAATGAGCGCGATGGCATGGAACGTAAGCACCATGGCACAGAACCTGAGCATCATGACACAGAACCATAATACAACAGTGAAAGTATTAAATAAATTAAGGTCTAGTACAAACCATATCAACAACTAAGATATATTGGACCAGTATGTCAACAAAAATGAGAGCAACAAAGTCGATCAAGACAATAAACAAGACAAGGAGACAAAATATCTTAGGGATGACCAAAATAACAAAATATAATTGATAAAAATAAAAATGGGCTCGACCAAGATCGTAATAAGAGTCAAGCCAGTGTTGTGATAATATTAATGACGATCAATACAATGACAAAAGATGGATCTTATAGTACACAAAGGGATTCAAGTCAAATAAATCAAATATTTTAGATTCATCTTCTACATTAATTGTTCTATCGCCCTGGAGAAACCTAAATGTAACACTATCTGGCGATTTCGAGTGTGAAAACCCTCGGGAGACGACACTTCTCGAGTTAACTCGTAAGGATAATAAAAGGAAAACGTTACATGATGACATCCTAAGTATCGTGGGACAGTCGATTTCTAAAACAAAACCTGATATGGTCAGTTACAAAAATATTCCTCATATTCATGTCCCCTACATAAGTCTACTAGAAGCATGGATTAACAAAGCTTATCAAAGCAATGCTTCCCTGTAGCACCGATTTCAAGTCTTCCAGGTTCTTAAGAAGGCATGGTTTCTTGCACTCACCAAGATAAAGATCCTGATACAAACTCAACATATCATCAATGAGGTATTGTCATGGATTACATTGAAGGACAAAGGTAAGACATCAAGTATGAATTGCTTACTCAGATGGTTACATTGGTGGTATGATTTCACTAGCCTACTTTGACTGCCAAGTTTAGGGTAGGTAGGGTTAGTTGCATTAGGCATATTTATGTGCATTGAATTTTATCGTTCTTTCATGATTTGGGTAGTTTTTATTGTTTTTAGTTTGTTTCCCTCATTTTGCGAACAAGGCAGGACGGAAGTGTCTACCCTTAGATGCTTTTAATCCTCTCAGAAATTTGATATGTGTGTAGGTCTACAAGTACCAGTAGATTCACAGGTTCTCGAGCACTCCCGGGAAGAGCACTCGCCCCGCAGTTGGAGCAAGTGTTATGTTGCACATGTACCCATCACACCTTCAAGTGTACCCTAGGGAGAGAGGGCCATTTTTTCAACCAAGAGGGGTGTTATCGAGCAATGGTGATCATGGTTAGGCCCTTTGGTTCATCCTTTAGGAGTACTATGGCTTAATGGCACTGTTGACTTCCCTTTGATGGGGTTTCTAACCTCGGGGTTGGTGTTTGGGCTCCTAAAGGTTGACGACTGGGTCACATGGCTCCATATCATGTTTACGAGCTCTGGTGGCCTCTACTTCAGCTACGAGACACTTGTCTTCATTCGCAACCACTTTGGACACCCTCTTGGCCCTTAAGTCAGTGGACACTTTCTCTCCCGGACCTTATCTCCTCAGAGGAAAGCCACCCTCCATGCCAGGCCTTTTCATGCTTTGAGGAGGGCGTTGAGGGATTTTACAGCATTTTAGGGGATAGATGGGGTATAACACCCTCCCTCCAGTTCAGTCTAGTCTTTTGTTTGGAGTGATTCGCTTATTTGAGTGTATTTTGGCACCTGAGGGTACAAATACCGCAGGTAGCCTACCTTGAGCCTACCTTATGTCATATTTCATTATTATTTTCTTTTAATTTTAAGTTGACATTTTATAATTTCAAGTTGACATGTTTTAAGGCATGTAGACCTGGATATTTTGTAAAGAGTGAGTGTGAGATCATATAAATAGATGTCATCACTTTCATTTTAAAAACAAGACTTATGGGATAACACTATGCATCTATTTTACCCTTTGAGTCAACGGGGAAAAGCCAAATGTCAAAAGCGAGAACCCATCAAAACTGTCAACTACCCATTTCTTGTCTTTTTTCCCCAATAATTTATTTCTACCAGAAATTGGTTGATGTAGTTATTGGTTGGGAATGGAAAGAGTATGGGCAAACGCATTTCGAATTGGGCAAAGCACCCATTTTTTTAAAACGTGTTTTGACTACTTGGGTAAGTAAAAACCCAAAAACGTTCGCCCACTCCAGCATGCATGCACGTTTTCATTTTTTTTCACCTCACCATTCTCCTTCACATTGGGCTCTTGGAGGCAACTGGAGCTTCCTGTGTGTTTCATTTTCATGTTTTTGGTTGTTTACTTCATTTTCCCCATGAATGGGAGGTCGTTTTTGTAATGACCTGTGGTTGGGTTGTCTTCCTCGCGTTTTCCTGCCGATTTCCTCATTTTCCATGCCCAGGAAATTCGTTTTTGTGTCGCTGAGCGAATGGCCATCAAGGATTCACGTTTTTGGGGTTCATAGCAGTCGTTTTGGCTCATAAAACGCCCAGAATAGTTGTTGAGTTTGAATTGCTCACCCAGGGGTCAATTTCCCCATTTTACCAATTCGTTTTGTTGCCAAAACCGTTTTTTCTCAAACCAAGAAATTGTATGGTGTTTTGGGTGCATCTTTTGTTTTGGTCTGAACTGGTTTAGAGTGGAAATGGGTCTGAACTAGCTTGATAAACTTAGTGTAGGAAGAAACCTCACAAACAGATCTAGAGGGGTTGGTTTTCTTCTATGTACACCCTAAATAGCACTGGAATGGAAGGCATAGCCTCAGGGGCTGTGTAGTAGAGAAGGGGATGCTTCCTTATGTTGGGTGTGTAGATGTTTTAGGAGCCAAGCGCGATCTGATGCAGGAGTACATAACTCTGTGGTTGAGTTCACTAGCTTAGCAGTTCAAGCTTCCCACCTCCTTGACAGCCTGATAAACCCAAATGTAGTTTTGGCTTGGCTGAATTTTGATATACCTTTGGTTGTATGTGAGCCTTCTAGTGTTCCATTATTCCTTGTGGGAATCATGCCCAGCTCGGGGTTGGCAGTGCTACTGAGAGATTGATAAGCACATTGGCCTATGGTTGGGTGGAAAGTTGGAGCGACATAGCTAGTTGCGAGACAAGCTTCTTTCAAAATAAGTATCTCTTGTGTTAATCTCTGCATTTGCATTTGCTTAATGAAATATGATGAATATGTCTAATGTGTTGAATGGATGAATTGCTTCTATTGTATAATTGCAATTGTTATGCATCTGTGTATGTTTTATTTCAATGTATTTTTATTGTTGTTTATGTCTTGGGGCTTAGATCTCCGTTTAAATGATAACAGAAGTGTCACAGTCGCGTCCCCATCGGAGATGAGGGGACGTGACATCGTGGTATCAAAGCTCATGTTGCAGCATTGGGCCTCAATGGGCCATGAAGAGCAGCTAACAGAGGAAGAATCAACCTCTTTGTTCAGCATGAAAGAGAAGCAGACAAGAGAAATTTTGAAAATTTCTCTAAGTAATTGAAATTGTCTTTTGGCTGAGTTAGCCAAAGCGGAGTCGATGCATGTCGACGTGAAATGAAGATGTGGGTCGATGCATTTCGGCGTGAAAGGGAGATTTTAGCCGACGCGTGTCGGGTAGAAGTTGAGTTTTTCGCCGACGAGAAGAGAAATAAAATTTTCTGAAAAAAATATTTGTAAGTGTTGGAATCAGCAGAATTCGGTGAATTTTGCTGATACGTCGGCTGAGTTTCACCGACGCACATCGAAAAACTTTGGAAGTTTCCTCCGAAACGCGTCGGGTGGAAAGTCAAAAGTTTTCCAAATTGGCGGAAGGCTCGGCGAGTTTCTGCCGATCGAAAGAAAGTTCGGAATTTTTCCGAAATGACAGCAGTTTTGGCAAGTTTGTCAATCGGAAGAAAATTTGAAAATTTTCCGAAACGGCGACAATTTTGGAAAGTTTTCTGATTGGAAGAAAGTTCGGAATTTTTCCGAAACAACGACAGTTTTGACAAGTTTGTCGATCGAGAGAAAGTTCAAAATTTTTCTGAAACGACGACAGGTTGGAAAGTTTGATGATCAGATGAAAATGGCGAAGTTTGCCGATATGTGTCGGACAAATTTGTCAAATTTTGCCGACACGTCAGAAGGAAAACTGAAAAATTTGTCGAAACGGAGATTTTGACAAGTTATTAGTGGGATATGCAGGTGCCCGAAAAGTGAAAAAATGACAATGAGGTTATGCGGCAGACTGCGCGAAAATGGAAGATTTACAAAAAAAAAAACCGAAGGCGTTGCCCTCAACCCGCCCAAATGACAATGAGGTTATGCGGCAGACTACGCGAAAATGGAAGATTTACAAAAAAAAACGAAGGCGTTGCCCTCGACCCGCCCGCCACAAGGGGGTAAGCCCCCTTGGACCCCGTCGTCCCCCTGAGACAATTGATGTTTGTGAAAGAAACGTCTGTGTATGATTTTTCCATATGCAAGTAAGTGATCTATAAATTCTTGTGAATGTTACGCAGCTAACAATTGTGTTTATTAATGCATTTTGCAGGATCATTGTCACCTTCTAAGACAACATTTCAGATAGTGCAGTTTGGTAAAGTTGGTTTTCAACTCAACCATGAGAACCTACTACATGTATGATGATGCACAAAACCCCAATGAATACGAGGAAGATGTTATGGGGGAAATTGTCCAAGTTGGAAATGGCGAGACAGAGTCTAATGAGAAAAGATTTCAATATACTCCCCCAGATTTTGCAGCCACCATGAGAAGCCTAAGGGTAGAGATGCAAAGTTACAGGGCATATAATGAAAGATTGGTTAAAGCTCAAGAGGAGCAGAATCAGCTGAATGCAGCCATGCTGCAAATTTTGACAGACATACAGAGGCAGATGAAATCTAGGGACCGGACCGTAAGACCAGAAGGAAGTAAAAGCACTGCTAGAAGAAGAAAGAGATCTCCTAGTGGGTCATCTGACTCTGAAGGATTCACTGGTGGTTCAAGTTCTTCTTCTCACAAGAATAAGAAAAAGAGGTACTACCAAAACCATTCAGGTGATGAATTTAAGAAGGCAAGGCCGTCTACCTTCAATGGTGAGGTAAAGAATGGTCAAGTAGATGAAACTTGGCTTCTTGGGATGAGACAATATTTTCAAGTCCAAGACTACTCTGGAAATATGAAGGCTAGGGTAGCCATCTTCATTTTGACTGGAAGAGCATCCATATGGTGGGAGCACTTCAGGCAAGTAAAGAATATTAATGAAAGGAAGATTGTGTGGAAACAATTCCATAAGTATTTCAAGCAGAAGTACCTCTCTGACAAGTACTATGATGATAAGATCAAAGAGTTCCATAGTTGAGATTGGGACAGCAGACCATGGAAGAGTATGCAAACAAGTGCTTGGAGTTGTTGAGGTATGTCAGGTACATCAAAGATAAAAGAATGAAAATCCAGCGTTTCCTAAGTGGATTGCCTCAGTCTTACAAAGACAGAATTGAGTTTTATGAACGTAAAACTCTAGAAGAAGCAATAAGGAAAGGTAAGAATTGCTATGAACAAAGCAAAGGAAAACCTGATTATCATAAGACATGGAAGGACAAAAAGAATGAGAAGTCTGACCAAAGGAAGAAAGGTTTCAAACCTTCTAACTTTAGGAATCAGCAAAAGCAGCCATCCCAAGTTGAGAAACAGCCAGCCAGAGTGGTGGGAGAAAAGACTAGAGAACCACAACAGAACAAAGAACCACTCCAATGTTGGAAATGTGGAGAACCCCACATGTGCAGAAATTTTCCACTTGAAGAGGGGAATGCAAGGCCAACTTACAACATTCAAGAAGCAGAAATAGTGGGTCAAAAGGGTTGTCCCCAGGATTTATGCAACACTGGAGGACCGCCAGGCAGATCACCAGTCAACTGTGGTTGAAGTTGTAGGTAAGATTGATGAGCAATCTGTTTCTATTTTGATTGAACCTAGTTCTACTCACAGTTACATTACTCCTAGAGTAGTAAAGATTTGTGCTTTTAAGAAAGTAAAGCATAGCAAATCTTGGTTAGTTTAGCTAGCCACTGGAACTAAGAGAAAGGTTAGTGAAGTGGTAGAGAAATGTCCATTGGTTACGAATGGATTGGTCACTTGTGTAGATATGAATGTTCTACCACTTGGTTCCTATGATGTTCTCATTGGAATGGATTGGTTAGGATCCCATAAAAGTAAAGCTTGATTGTTACAAAAAGACTTTTGAATGCATAGATAAAGAAGGGAACCCAAGAGTTGTAAGAGGCATTCCAAAGGTGATTTCTGTTAGGCAGATTTCAGCAATGCAGCTGAAGAAGTGTTGTAGGAAAGGTTGCAAAGTGTATGCAGCTCATATTTTGGAGGCAACAAATAATGATACCCCTAGGTTGGAGGATTATCAGGTGTTGCAGGAATTCATGGATGTTTTTCCTGATGAAATTCCAGGGCTTCCTCCAAAGAGAGACATTGATTTCACAATTGAACTTGTGCCAGAAGCAGCACCAATGTCCAAGATACCCTACAGAATGAGTACACCGAAAATGCTAGAGCTAAATATGCAACTGCAAGAGTTGTTGGAGAAGAAGTATATCAGGCTTAGTGTGTCTCCTTGGGGAGCACCAGTTCTATTTGTGAAGAAGAAAGATGGTACACTCAGGCTGTGTATTGATTACAGACAACTGAACAAAGTCACTGTGAAGAACAAATATCATTTGCCTAGGATTGATGACCTCTTTGATCAAATGAGAGGAGCAAACGTGTTTTCCAAGATTGACTTGAAGTCTGGTTACCATCAGGTAAGAATCAAGGATGAAGACATTCATAAGACAGCCTTTAGAACAAGGTATGGACATTATGAGTTGTAGTGATACTATTTGGTCTCACAAATGCACCAGCTACATTTATGTGCCTTATGAATAGTGTATTCAATAGGTATTTGGACAAGTTTGTTCTTGGTTTCCTTGATGGCATTATTATTTATTCTAAGAATGAGGAAGAGCATGAAGAACATCTGAAGTTGACATTGCAATTGCTCGGAGAGCATAAACTGTATGCAAAGTTGAGCAAGTGTGACTTCTATAAAGATAGGATTCATTATTTGGGCCACATTATCTCAAATGAGGGCATATCTGTAGGCCCTAAGAAGATTGAGGCCATTATGAATTGGCCTACTCCAAAAAATGTAACAAATGTAAGATATTTTATGGGACTTGCATGATACTATAGGAGATTCATTGAATAATTCTCCAAGGTTGCACATCCAGTCACTTCTTTGCAAAAAAAGGGAATAAAGTTTAAATGGACACCGAGGTGTGAAGAAAGCTTCTAGCAATTGAAAAATATTCTCACAAGTGCACATGTCTTGAAGATTGCAAACCTAGAAAAAAAAATTGTGGTGTGTACTGATGCATGTGGTCAAGGGCTTGAAAGAGTCCTTATGCAAGACAACCACGTGATATGTTATGAATCAAGAAATTTGAAGGAGCATGAGAAGAACTATGCCACTCATGATCTAGAACTTGCAACCATAGTACATGCTCTCAAGATGTAGAGGCGTTACTTGATGGGCAGAAAATTTGAGCTAAGGACAGACCATTGTGGTATGAAGTATTTGTTTGATCAGCCTACTCTAAATGCTAGGCAAGCGAGGTGGTTGGAGTATTTATGTGAGTTTGATTTTGAAATCAAACACATAAAAGAAAAAGAGAATAAAGTAATCGATGCACTCAGCAGGAAGGTGCAGGAAATGCATGTGGCATCTCTTAGTATTTGCCAATCAAATTTGAGACAACGGATTGTTAGTCACACTGCTGAAGATGAAATGTATGTGCAGGTAAAAGACAAGCTGCAACAACAAAGCCTTGAAAAAAAGTACGAGGGATATAAATTGGAAGAAGACGGACTTCTTACCTATAAGAACAGAATTTACATTCCAAATGTAGCATATTTGAGGAGGGTTGTTATGGACGAGATCCATCAAGCTCCATATTCTGGTCACCCGGGATATCAAAAGACAATTGCTACAGCCAAAAAGCAGTATTTTTGTCCATGAATGAAAAGGACATGGCTGAATATATTTCAAGGTGCATGAAATGTCAGCAGGTAAAAGTTGAGCATCAACACCCAGCAGGTTTGTTGCAGCCTTTACCGGTTCCTAAATGGAAATGGAAAGTTATTTCCATGGATTTTATTACAGGATTGCCAATGACTTGGAGACAACATGATTCCATCATGGTTGGGGTGGACAAGATGACAAAGGAAACACATTTCATACCGGTTAAGTCCACACATAACACTGATGACATTGCAAAAATATTTATGAAATAGATTTTCAAATTGCATGGATTGCCTAAGGCAATAGTCTCTGACAGAGATGCCAAGTTCTTTTCCAATTTATGGAAGGATTTGTTTGCAAATTTGGGTACAAAGCTGAACTTCAGCACTACCTACCATTCTCAGACTGATGGGCAGACAGAGAGAGTGAATAAGGTGCTTGAAGACATGCTTCATATGTCTGTGATGGACAAACCAACCAAGTGGGAAGATTATTTACACTTAGTAGAATTTGCATATAATAATGGACAGCAAGCATCCTTGGGGATGGGTCCATATGAAGCTTTGTATGGCAGGAGGTGTAGAACACCAGTGACTTGGGATAATCCAGTGAACAGGATTGTGCTTGGTTTAGAATTGCTCAAGGAGATGGAGCAGGAGGTTGTAAAGATCATGCAGAATCTGAAAGTAGCCCAGGATAGACAAAAACGCTATGCAGATAAACATAGGGTGAATAGAGAGTTCAGTGTTGGGGATCATGTTTACCTCAGAGTGAGGGTAAGGAAGAGTTCCTTGAAGCTTGGAAGTTGTGCCAAGTTGTCACCTAGATATTGTGGGTCGTTTGAAGTGCTCGAAAGAATATGACTAGTTGCATATAGACTTGCATTGCCTGCTAGCACTAAAACTCATAATGTTTTTCATGTTTCTTTGCTTAAGAAATATGTACAAAATCCTAACCATGTGATAAATTGGGATGTGATTCAGGTGGAACCCGAGGGAAAGTTCCAAATCGAGCCAATGCGCATCCTCGATAGGAAGGTCACAATGCTCTGGAACCGATCCATAAGGCAGGTAAAGGTGTAATGGGAGCACTACGGTCTTGAAGAGGCTACGTGGGAGCTGAAGGATGCCATGCGATTGGCACATCCATTTTGTTTAATTCTGCGAAGCACTGAGGGCGGTGCCAGTGTAGCATTTTTGTTCAATTTTGTAAAGCACTGAGGGCAGTGCTGTTGAAGGGGGAGGGGAATGTAACACCTCCGTTTTGACCCCGTTTGCATTAAAAATGTATATGATGTAAATATTGTGTTTAATCGTGGTGTGGAGCTAAAGGCAAAAGCCCCACCATCGATTTAGTGTTTTATGTTTCGACGATTAAAATCGATGCCGATGGTATTTTGTGCTAGCCAGGCACATTATAATTTNGGATATTCAAACCTTTGAGCCAATGGGAGAAACCCATTAAAAATGTCAAAGGGAGAACCCATTAAAAATGTCAACTACCAATTTGTTGTCTTTTTTCCCCAATCATTTATTTCTACCAAAAATTGGTTGAGGTAGTTATTGCATGGGAATGGGAAGAGTATGGGCAAAATTCGAATTGGGCAGAGCACCCATTTTTTAAAAACGTGTTTTGACTCCTTGGGCAAGTAGAAACCCAAAAACGTTTGCCCATTCCAGCATGCATGCATGTTTTCATTTTTTTACCTCACCATTCTCCTTCACGTTGGGCTCTTGGAGGCAGTTGGAGCTTCTTGTGTGTTTCATTTTCACGTTTTTTGTTGTTTACTTCATTTTCCCCATGAATGGGAGGTCGTTTTTGTAATGCCCTATGGTTGGGTTGTCTTCTTCATGTTTCCTGCCAATTTCCTCGTTTTCCATGCTTAGGAAATTCCTTTTTGTATCACTGAGTGAATGGCCATCAAGGATTCACAATTTTGGGGTTCATAGCAATCGTTTTGGCTCATAAAACACCCAGAATAGTTGTCGAGTTTGAATTGCTCTCCCAGGGGTTGATTTCCCCATTTTACCAATTCGTTTTGTTGCCAAAACTGTTTTTTCTCAAACCTAGAAATTGTTTGGTGCTGTGGGTGCATCTTTTGTTTTGCTCTGAACTGGTTTGGAGTGGAATTGGGTCTGAACAAGCTTGATAAACTTAGTGTAGGAAGGAATCTCACAGACAGATCTAAAGGGGTTGGTTTTCTTTTTTGTACACCTTGAATAGCACTGGAATGGAACGCATAGCCTGAGGGACTATGTAGCAGAGAAGGGGATGCTTCCTTATGTTGGGTGTGTAGATGTTTTAGAAGCCAAGCCCGATCTGGTGCAGGAGTCCATAGCTCCGTGGTTGAGCTCACTAGCTTAGCAGTTCAAGCTTCCCACCATCTTGGCAGCCTGATAAACCCAAATGTAGTTTTGGCTTGACTGAATTTTGATATACCTTTGGCTATGTGTGAGCCTGCTAGTGTTCCCTTATTCCTTTGTGGGAATCATGCCTAGCTCGGGGGTGGCAGTGCTGCTGAGAGATTGATGAGCACACTAGCCTATGGTTGGGTGGAACGTTGCAGCGACATAGCTGGTTGCGGGACAAGCTTCTTTCAAGATAAGTATCTCTTGTGTTAATCTCTGCATTTGCATTTGCTTAATGAAATATGATGAATATGTCTAATGTGTTGAATGGATGAATTGATTCCGCTGTATAATTGCAATTGTTATGCATTTGTGTATGTTTTATTTCAATGCATTTTTATTGTTGTTTATGTCTTAGGGCTTAGATCCCCGTTTAAATGATGGCAGAAGTGCCGCAGTCGCGTCCCCATCGGAGATGAGGGGATGTGACAATTAAGGTGATGTTGGAATTGTTTAATTAACACATGCACAAGGGTTATCTAGGATTGCATATTGATGGCCCTTTGTTATCTGTTGATGAATGAATTTATGCTTATGGATTGAATGGTAGCCATTAGAGTTGCATTTCGTCTCTGGCTAGGTCATCTTCAACTTTTAGGCACCTTAATTTTGGAAGTACGTCCTCCCTAGGGGTACATCTAGCGCTAGATCCTTAGAACTCTAGGAGTAGTTGTAAACCTAGGTTAGTCTTCTCTAGGGTTTTCTTATCTCTTCTTAAACGCCCTAGGTTAGGGTATGGTAGAGCTAGGGCAATTCCTTAGGCTTCAAACTTCTTCTTTCCTTTGAAACTTAGTCTAGGGATAGTTTAGGTTATGTTTTAGGATTAGTTTAGTGCAAGTCTAGGTTAGGGTAAGTTATTTATGCACCAGCGCTGCCCAAGCAACCTGTTATTACCTCCACCTTAACCCTCACTAGGACCTTTCCCACCTTTTCTATCATCACATCTCCTTTCCTGGACCTTCACCACCCTCTCTAAAACCCTCGCTGCCATCTTCCACCCTTGAGGTATGCCTTAAGGTTGCCCTAAGCTTCCCCAACACCCTCATTGTTCCCTAAACAGTCCTCTAAGCCACCATTCTACCCCTTGATCACCCTACAGCTTGTTGGTAAGTCCTTCTCCTCCCCTCACAAACTTCTCCTAGTCCATTTTTCCACCTCGTAGCCTGCTCCAAAACACTATTGCACCCTCAGGCCTATCCCTTAAACCCTCGGGATTGTTTTAAAGCAGCCTTTGGGCTATGTCCCTACCCTCGGTTGCCTCCCTTATCCATCTTTCTCACTCTCGAGTCTGGAGTTGTTATAATAGCATCTCTTATCCCCAACCCCATTGACTGTATGTGCTTTCCCTGCTAGGCTTAGGTCCTCCTCCCCCAGGCAGCTACAACTCACGGTCCCTCGTTTCTGACCACCTTATCTTATCCTACAGGGTTGCCCTTTACAATGGTAGCCCTTCCTTTTGCCCAAACTTTGTCCCTTTATCAACACTTACACAGTGACAAACGAAGGGATGGTTTACGATAATTTAAATTGTTGGTAACTAATACAATGATGTTGGTATAATTACTACTGTGGGTGATGGATGATATATATTGTTGCCCATTGTTGTATGCACGCTTAGTTTAGAGTAGTATTGTTTAAAACTTTCAAATTTTGTTAAACTGTTGTTATACTAACACTATTGTTGCCATTACGTTAGCATAACTGATGCATACTGTTGTATATTGTTTTGTACTACAACTTGAACACATACATAATAATGGTGAGTGACTTGTTTGTGTGATGCTACTGATGGTAATCCTAAGGTACTCACAACTTACTTTCAGATATGATGTATGGTGAATATATTGCAGATAACATTTGTTTCATAGCATTACGTATTGGTTGGTCATTAAATTGATGATACTCCACACTTGTGCGACATTACATACTTATTGTGAGACTTGTTTATTTCCTTTATCATTAAACAACTAAGTGGATGCCTTAATAACTACACTTGTATGTTTCATACGTACACTTAATTCATCCCTCCCACACATTGATTTGACTCTAATAAGGCATTGGTCATTAACAACCTCGAAAGAGGTATTCTTTGGTGTTTTAGTGTCTTTCCAGAGTTGAGGTAGGGCTGTCCCCTAGGAGGCTTAGGCTTCTGAAGCAGTTGGGAGAAGTTGACTAAGGTGACAGTGGTCACTTCCTCCTCAAATGCTTACCAATGATTTGGGTTGCCATTTCAACCGGTAACAGGGGACATCCTTGATTAACTCCTATATTACAATTAATTCCTTCCAACCAACCCTTAGTTTTATTGATCTTAACAATAACTTTCTCGCACAACCTTATTGCAACAACGCAACTCGAATGGGACCTTTAACACTTATAATCTATTCCAAAGGTTAATTCTAGGCATAGTCTCAAACGCTTTCCTAAAGTCGATGAAGCAACATAAAAGATTGGTTTTATTATATTACATTGCTCTGCAATGATCCTAAGTATAGCTTGGTGGCCTATAACTTTAAAACCAATCTAGCGTATAGCCCTTTTTCTTGATTTTCCAACCATATATGATAGTCTTCTTTTCCAAAACAATTCCATATAACTTGCAAAAGAGGGCTTATTATAATGGTCCTATAATTACAGGGGTTGCTTTAACCCCACTTTTAAAAATAGGAACAACGAGGTTTTTAGTCCATGGTTTAAGGAAATCTTAATTGACAAACAGATTGAAGAGCTTGGGAATGTAAGGGACGAGGGCATGTCCTCCATTTTTTTTAATCTATGCTTGATATCCTTCGATGTCATTAGCTTTCCCTTTTGCAAGTCCCTTAACCCCGAACTCTTCTAAAGTTAAAAACATATTCCTTAGTCACAAGGATCTGAATGGTGTCCACCGCATCAAGGGATTCATAAAGATTTTAAAGGTATGAATTCCATTCCCTTAACTAAATCATATTATTTTCTTTAGTTTTAAAAATTGGAATATGCCTCTTGAATTTTGGAGAATTGACTTCGAAAAAATGTAAAAGCTTCCTTCTTTTTATTTATATATTTGGCTCAACGTTGTTGATTATTTACAATAGTGAGTTCAATATACTACTATTAAGTTTGTGTTCACGTAAGTGTTTTAACATCCATCTCAAAACATGGGTCTATATAAATAATCACACATTTGTTTATGTTCAAATGACACATTTTCCCTCGGATGTGTGTGTATGTGTGTTTGTTAGAGAGGATTGCTAGCATAGTAAGGGAATAACACCTTTTGATTCTCGCTTTAAAGGTAAATGTAGGCTAGTTATCCAGAAGATTTGAACCTCAATCTCTTCATGATAGTGCCCCTACTCACCATAAAAATTGTAATTCAATGAACAACTTGCGAGTTTCTAGTTCTATGCTAAATTGGAAAAAAATAACTTAAAACATAAGCACCAATATCACCCAACTAGAATAGATTTTGGAGGCTTCTAGAAAGAAGTTAGCTATATGTGAAAGAAGCAACAACATGTCACAAAGGGAATTCAATCTCATGGTCACCTTGAAGAGGAAGCTAGTGGAAGTCATGGAACACAAAATGCCATTAGACACGTGAATATTTTTAGTGGCTACAACTTGTTCCGAGTGTTTTTTGTTTAGTACTTGGGGAATCGACAACTGGGGACTAGGTTGGTACTCACATGAAACGGAGTCCAAAGATCCAATCTCGCTACTAGTATACCCCTAAGTGCACCCACACAGCCCGCAAGCATGTGGCACATGTAAGCCGAGGTGATTTGAACTCATGACCTCCATTTACAACATATCCTTCATATCAAGTGAATTGTCGGTTGAGCTAACCCCTACAAGCATAAAATATTAGAAGGAAATGGAGATGGGCTTTGATCTACTTATGTGTCCACGGGTCACGAGATCAGTTAATACAATCTCTCTGGGTGGAACCACATGTTCGACCACTACCTCAAGGTGCCCCCATGGCTCTAGGTTTTGCCCTCATTGGAATTAAACCTTTGCAACTAGTGAAAAATTCATCGCTCTTCACCAATGGATCCAACCCCTTTGGGCCCTAGCGTGTTTGTTTTGTCAACTAGAGTCATTAGCCATTTTTTGTTAATGTTTGTCAAGGATCCCGTCAATTAGGCTTGTAAACCAATAGCAGGGTTTTTTGTTAGTAGCTTGAGTAATATGATTATCTATAAAGATGATGGCACTAACAATGTGTTTAATCATGTAAATCTCAATAGCAAAATGTCAAAGAAAAAAGACGAAGGAATAACTTCTTGATATTAGATTTTAGTATTTTATGTATCATAGCATTTTTTGTTGTTGTTGAAAATCATGCTTCTATTAATTGGAAAGTCTATCAACAATGTTTAGCCTTCCCCCACTAACATGAAAGCTTTACAGGGATAGGTAGCATCAAAGGAAAAGCGCCATATTAAGTATTTTATACAACTAGTCAACAGGGTCAACATAAACAAACATAAATTGACAGAGAAATAACATATTACAAAAATATCACAAAATTGGGGCAAAGGCCTGTTATATTTTGAATAATAATACAAAAATATTGCTTCCATGGGAAAATGATTCAATCGCATTCTTGATGTATATCATATAAATGAATAGGAATCATTCTCAACTCTTTGCCAACCTTAATGTTAAAGGCCCACTATTTTTAATAATGTCCTTCCTAGTGACTTTTATTTTGTTTGTTAGAAATGCTCGTCACTCGGGGCCATTGCATTTCAAACATTGGCTAAGAAACCGCAACCCAGGGCCATCTAGATTCTAAGCCGTCAAAATAACCCAGGGATCGCACCCAGCCTAGGCCACACCAACACTAAACATGGCTGGATTTTTTGGTGTATCCTCTCAACTAAGTCGCCCCTAAGGGTATTGAACTCAGGGCGCCTTGCAAATGAAACACACACCTTAACCGGGTGAGCTAGCAGGAATTGGCATGTCCTTCCTAGTGACTTGTTTCAACCGATTAAAGACAATTCTATAAACTGAAATAAGCATCATTTCACAATAACCAAAGTGTTCATCTTCCAGGGAAAGAGATATGCAAATAGTAGTATTCCTACCATCCATGACTTTTAAAATGGAAAGCATTGAATTGATAATAGATATATAGTACTCTATAACACATGGACAGAAAACACTTGCAAGTTTCAAACTTTCAACAAACATTATTGAGAAGAGATTATTCCACATAGATTAGAAGGTTTTAGCCAATTCAATTTCAGGACAAAGAGCTACCCAATATATTTTAGTTATTTAAAGCTTGCATGAAGGCCTCCAGCTCTATCGTTTCCTTTTCACCAGATCTTAATTTTTCCAAGCTCCACATACTGCAACTTGGCCCTACAAACAGCCATTCTCTCCGTCTTCTTCCATGTTAATACAATGTGCATGTACTGGCATTGACAACAATATTTCATTAGTATTTATCTTTACTATTCAGTAAAATAAAATCTACCACGCCACCTCATCCACCATTACACACAATGTACTTTGATCACCCCTCCTGCATTCCTATACCATAGCAAGCTGTTGTTACTAGAATAAAAAACTAATGGCATAGGCACCTTCCCAAAGACCATGGTTTAGTCTTTTCATTTTGGTAAAAGGTTTCGAGTTTGATACATTGTTTATTAAATTTAGTTAGACTTTGTAGTTGAAATTCTTCATGGTTTTGCATACGATGCAAATATAAATTACAGTTAATTAAGAAAATAACTTTTGTAAACATCTTCAACTATTCAACCCTTCTTTTTGGTCCACTGCGATGCTTCCTTTCACCTCTGCTTCCTAACTTGGATTTTCTTTGCTTCAACATGTACATGTATAGCTTCATCCACAAAAAAGGATAGCATGCCAATAGAGCCTGGGATAGTCAATCACAAATCTATGCATCAATCCAAGTATTTCAATTTTGAACAGACTGTGTTCTGCTAACTTGCTGAGAAAACAAATTCGAAGTCTTTGATTTACATACCATCACAAAAGAATAATAGCTAAATGGTAAATTATCGAAGAGGTTGCCATAGAGATGTTTCTTCTTTATGTAAGGAAGTGCATGATACATTGTTAAGACTGCATGGATCAACACAACTTATCAGCCACACTAAGAAGTAAATTTTCAAATAAAACATATTACTATTTTCATACAACATTAGTCCAGCACTTATAAACAATGGAGAAAAAGACATTCACATTTAAACTGGCTCGCTCACCTTCTCCAAACATTGCTCCTATGGGGTACAGGACAACAAAAGCAGAGTATCTGCCAAACAACATTGTGTATCAGCTCCAGAGATAAATCAATGTCAACGTTAGGTTGCCAGATCATGAAACAAAATTGAGGGAACATTCTTCTGAAGAACTAATACCTCAGCCAAGTGAGCCAACCTGGGCAATGTCCTACAGTATTTAATGCATATTGTGGGTATCTGATGACCTGAGGCATGGCAGACATTATCCTTAAGAAATATCAAATATGTAATATAATAAAGCTAAATTCCTAGAATCCCCCGGCAAGGAGAATAAGACTCATTGTTTTATTGCGCAAGGCATGATTATTAATGAGAGCTGATGAAAATTTTAAATTATTCCCTACAAAATCAGAAGTGTCTATGTGACTATAGCGTATAATACATAGTGCTGCATCCTTCTTGTGTGTGAGCATTTCCTTATTGCCATCCATGAATTTCTTTCTTGCCTTTTCTATATATTTTGCTATCTGTCTTTTCTGCGTGCTGGTTATCTTTCTCTCTCTCTTTCTTTTTTTTTGAATTAATGCTGCATATGAAACCCGTCAAACTCAGCTAACTTATAATCCAGGGTTTGAACCTGGGTCATTGAAATTTGACACTAATGTTGCGATGCCCCATCTGAATCATGATACCATGGACAGACGGACAGATGTTAGTTATCTTTTTCTAAAGCGTAATACCCCTTTACCCTTACTTTGATATCCACAATTGCTTACGTCCTACAGTTCCATCCCAGTCTGAAATAATGCATACCCGCTATGTAATGGTTTTATCAGAAGTTTTATCTTCACCTATGAAGACCTCTTATAACTCGGATACCTTCTCTCTTGAGTGAAAGCGCCTAAACAATCATTTAGATTGGCTGAAGAGGCTACTTCATATAATAAAAGACTAGTAAAAGCTGGATACAAGTTTTCTTTCATGCATTTGTTAATGAACTTTCATTATGACATAAGTAGCATTTCCAGAATGAGCATGATCTCAAAATACAATGTGATTAATACTGTCATTCATGCCCCAATGTTGAACCTGTGAACAGAATAATGCAGATATCAAAGTGAAAGACTACACACCTCAGATAAACTCCACGCAGTGAAAGTCACAAACACAGCTGGGAGTTTCTGTACCTAAATATATACAAGCGTAAAATAGTTCAGCAAACATCATAGCGGAGAAAAACTTACAGATTCATAACTTACAGAAAAAAAATTGATAATTAGATATGTAAAACAAAAGTGGTATGGACCTCTGGATGTTACATTACATCTAAAACTCTTCATGCCTTCTTTTTGAATTGAGAGCGTAGATTGTAACATTGATTATATGACACCAAATAGACTAGTACAAAATGAACAAGTAAAGACAGGTTATTAAGAAATGAGGAAGCGAGAAACCAAAAAGTCCAGGAAACAAGATAAGAGAATTTTATATTTTTTGTGAGTTGAAAGTACACACTCTTTTGTATTTTGTATTAGAGTCACCAAGTTTCCAAATTACATATAAATAAAATGTAAAATTTCTGAACATTTAATATTCAATTCTAAATAAAATATTATATATTGGTCATCTAATGTTCATAGTTTCATATGTTTCTAGATCAAATTGATTATTGAATTGTTTTATATACCATATTAATTCATCTTACACAATGTTATAACATGTCTCTCCCCTTTGGAAGACTCGTTATCTTAAATGAATCTTGATTCTCTTGTAAAAGCTGATATTTCCCATGGAGCTTCTTCAAGCAATTTGTTTGACCATTCTAATACGTATTCTTTTATTTTCCTGATACACAATTTCCTTGTTCTTTAGTCCAAGATGCTTACTTGATCATATACTTGTTCTATTTCTTCCACAATGATATAACTTGGTATTATGCTATTGAATCAGGATAGAGCCTTCTTTAAAAATATAAATGGAAAAACAGATACATTTTGATGTGTGGAGACAACTGTATCTCGTAGGAAACTTCATTATTTTCTCGCGAATAGTGAATGGTTCACAATATTTGGGGGAGTATTTTATTTCCATGTTATCTTTACATCCCTTTAGATCTTCTTGCATTCTTTGCAACATTTATAGTGAGTCTTCTGTTTTTTCCTTGAAGTCTGCATAATCCAAATTGGTGGGAACCAGCATAGATCCATTTTAAATCCAGATCTATTAAGCATCGAGAGGGATCCAATTTCTTGAGGTGTAAATTTTTTCTTAATGTGTAAAAAAATTAAGACATGACTTTTTTTAATTACTTTTTTATTTTTGGGAACATATGTAACGTAATGTGACAACATCTCGCCCATACTGAGTTGTGGAGCACCTTGCTACTCTCAATGCAATTAGTGGATCGAAGGCATGCATTCACAAAAACAGTGCCAATCCTGTGTTTTTGTGTAAACAATTAAACCCCAATGGCAATTTTCTTTATATATCATGTTTGTTTTTAACTTATCCTCCAATATAATTTGGTTTATTCTTTCATGTTGTCCATCTAATTATGGATTATCTCCCCTCCTAAAATCTAATTATGTGTTGCAAGTGTTTTGAAAATGTCTTTCCATAAATTCCATGTGAATTTGGGATCTCTGTTACTTGCAGTGTTCTTTGATAAGCTATCTTTGGGAGAAAACATTGGAGAATAGTAATTGTCTGTGCCACTTGCTATGACATTCATTTCATAGGAAATGAACCTTGCCATTTCTGTGAATTTATCTACTACTCCCCATTATACAGTTCTACTTTGAAGTTTTTGTTAGAATTTAACAATGTCCATTGACATGCTTTCCCAGTTATTTCCACTAGTAGGTAGTTGAATTAGATTTCGAGTTGGAAATTTCTTTTGGGACTTGTTTACTTGCCAAGTTTCAGGAGTATGTGCATATATCTTTTATGTCAGGGAAACGTAAATATGCTTCCTTACAGACAACAAAGACAAAGAATTGATTGAAAAAAATGACTTTAAGAAGAAACAGTCTCTTAGCTTCAAAGTTAAAACATAATGCACTAGCTCAGGCATAGAACTGAAAAATGGAAAACTCAAGCTACAATAAAAAATAAGGAGGACTTGCCCACGGGGCATAGAATAGACAGTGAATGGGAGTACTGTTAACGCACTCCTTGTGATAGGTCATTGGTTCTAAACTCCGTGGGTACTAGCTTTAAAAAAAAATAAGGAGGACTCTGCAACTTGGAGGTAGAAAAGAAGAACATATTGTAGATTTTCCAGAGATCACTACTCCCTTTGGAAATCTGAGATCTCAACTGGCCTTGAGTCTCACTCAACCATAAGCGTATACTTTAAACCCAACTTATCAGTGCCAGAGAAGGCAACAGCTAGGAAATATACTTATAACAGAAAGCACAAGAAATCTCTCTACAACTTAACACATCAAATGGCAATCACACAATAAAACTCATGTTTACCCTGGAAACCCTGAAGGGAAAAACCAACAACTAGGGCTTTCTTCAATCTTGAGCCAAAGAGAATATACAATCAGAAATACAATCAATAGGAACCTGATGGGTCAAAGCCCTAGATCTGCATGCAGCTGCAACTGCTGCTCTTGGGAAATGCGCCCCCAACTGTTTGTCCTAATCTCTGAATCTCTGATCACTGCCTCTGTCAATCTCTGGAAGAAGTATTGTCTCTCTAACCTCTCAAGCACTGCTCCCTCTACTCCTTTACTGCTTTGCTCTGTCGAATGAAGATATGCGACCTCAATCTGTAAACTACGCCCCCGGCCATAGAAGTGCGTCCTCTGTCTCAGAGTTGTGCCCTTTTGTCCCTACCTCAGTCAATCTTTGGCTGAGGTCTCAGTATCTGAAGACAACTCCTCACTCTTTTAGCAGTCTTTGCCTCAAGAATTGTGCCTCCAACTCTTCACACGTGTGCCCTAGCTAGACAAGACGTCTTCACTATCCTAGTGAATGCGCCCACCTGTCTCTGCTCCTCAAACACTGGAGAAAACCTGTGAGAGGATCTCTCTCACAACTGAAATGAAGTGCCTCCTTTATCTCAGAAGGATGTGCCAGGTCTGTCTCAGATCTGGGCCCCTCTCTCTCCTCAGGAATTACGCCCCCCACTCAATGGAATGCGCCCCTTCTGATTCTTCCTGCACTAATGCACTACCCAGTGAAGATAAACTCTCTGCACACCCAAAAAGCTCGATAACAAGTACCCCTGACTTCTTTTTATAAGTCAGTGCGAAATTAGGCCACAAAAAAACCTAATTAGGGTTCCAAAAGCCTAATTTCACTCTCGTGCAAAATTACACTTCTGCATCTTTCCTTGTTGACTTTTTAACACTCCCTCTTAACGAGGAAAGTGTTTTGCACCACTCCCATCTTGCCCCTGAAATATACAAACTTATTTTTCCCAAGTGACTTTGTGAGAATGTCCTCTACCTGCTCATTCGTAGCCAAATACTAAAGCTGAACATGATCTAAGATGAAATGATATCTAATCTCAATGTGCTTGGACCTGTCGTGAAATACTGGATTCTCCATGAGTTCCATGCAATTCTGATTATCACAATAGATCACAGTTGGCTCCAACTACAGATCAAATAAACTTACTAGCATCTCACGAAGCCAAATAGCTTCACAACTAGCTAGACTCACTGCCATATATTCTGCCTCTGCAGAACTAAGTGCCACTGACTTTTGTTTCCAATTGAATCACGACACAATTGCCGAACCCAAGCTGAAATAACACCTAGAGGTGCTTTTCCTATCCACTACACTACCTTCCCAATCAGAATCTGTATAACCGATCAACTCTATTCCACCCCTTCTCTCATAGTTCATACCATAGTCTACAGTACCTCTAAGATACCTAAGCACATGCTTTGCTGCCACCCAGTGCACACTCTTGGGCTCCGCCACATACTAACTCAAAGTATTGACAACATAGAACAGATCTGGCCTAGTGTTGACCAAATACATTAGCAATCTAATTAACTAACGATACCTAGTTGGATCAAACAACTCTCCCTCAGAAGCCACTAACTTCTTCCAGTTGGTTGTCATAGGTGTGGTCATAGGTCTTCAGTCCTCCATCTGAAATCTCTTTGGAATGTCAACTGCATATTTTCCCTGTCCCGGAAAGATATGCCCATCCTCCTGCGACACTTCCATACCCGAAAAATAATGCATAAACCCTATGTCTTTCATCTCGAACTCTGAAGCAAGATCTTTCTTGCAGCTGGCTATGAGTCTCTCTACTCCTGTAATAAACAAGTTATCCACATATAAGACTAGAATGAGAGGATCCCCACTAACTACGATGAAGTAGACATTGGGATCTACCTCACTCTTCTAGAAACCCATTTGTTGTAAGTAGGCATCTATCCTCGAATACCAAGCTCTTGGAGCTTGCTTCAATCCATACAAAGCTTTCCTCAACCTGCACACATGAGACTCTCTCTCATGTACCTCAAAGTTGGTTAATGTACACTTCCTCCTGTATGAATCCATTCAGAAATGTTGTCTTCACATCCATCTAGTGGGTCTTCCAGCCCATTTCTGTTGCAATGGAGATCACTGCTCTGATCGAAGTGTATCTAGCAATTGGAGCGAAAGTCTCATCATAGTCAGTTCTCTCAATCTATGAGAACCTTCTAGCCACAAACCTAGCTTTGTATTTCTCAATGCTACCATCCACGACATATTTAGTCTTGTAGAGCCACTTAGAAATCACCACTGACTTCCCTTAAAGTCTTGGCACAATCTCCCAAACATCATTCTTCATGATGGAAGCATACTCTTCCACCATGACATCCCTCCATACCAGCTCGCTTGCTGCCTACTCATAAGAAGATGGATTAAACTTACTGATGTTGCTCACCATAGCTAATTAGCTATAAAACCTCTCTAGCACCTTACTATCTCTCATAGCCCTCTTGGGAGTCCCCAACATCTTAGCTTCCTTCAAGGTATCTTGAAGCCACTTGGGCTTCCTCTTCCCTGAAGTAATCTCCCGTGGGGAGAACTGCTCATCCTCATCCCAATCCACTGCCTGAGACTGGGTACCAGATGTGGTAGCTCCACTAGTATGAGACCCTGTAGCTTGAGAACCTGTAACTTGTGAACTTGAACCTGTGGGACCACCACCCTGTAACCCTGTAACTGAGCTAATGGAATCAGTTACCTGTGAGCCTATCACTCTTGATCATAGTTACATATATCGTGTCGGCGAATATATCGCCGGGGGTCCGGAATGAAACTTATCGACAACAACGGCAAAAATATCGGAAAATATCGGCAAATGTCGTTTCGCATTAAAAAATACAAAAATAAACATTTTTTTTCAATTTTTTTAAACATCTAAAGCAACAACAACATCAAATAAACACATTTCCACATAAATATTAAAATACAACTCATATATAAGATGCATAATATGTCAAATGGTGGATCATGATCATATATCGACTATAAACTGAAAATACTGAAATATGTTCTTGATGGAATGATAGAACATCACATCAAATGATCAAAATAAATGTCTCTCAAGAGATGAATCATCATGAGTCATGACTCATGAGGCATGTAGAATCATAGTGTAGAGTCTAGACATAGGACACCAACATAGTATGATAGTATAGTACAATGATAAAAATAGGAATCAGGTCATCGACTCCCTGAGGATGATCCTCTAATCAATCTACCCCTTTTACGGGTCGAGGGCACTGGCTGTGGCACCACTCTTCCTCTAGAAGCAGTTGGTGCCGGTGGTCGTGGAGGTGGTCCAGATGAGCTTGGGGTGGAACTAGAACCTCCAACTGCTCGAGTAGATGCTGTGGATGAGGGGGAGGCAAATGTGAGCTGTCTCACTCTCCTCCCAGTCCCAACTGTATGACTCTGTGGAGGTGGTGGGCCACCTGGAGCTGGTCGGCGCTGCAAATGAGTATCAACCTCCTCCTCAATGTCCTCATAGTCATAGGCATAGTCATCCTCTGGAAGTGGAACATCAGCCGCCTCCTCTTCCTCCTCCTCTGCCCCCTCCTCCTCTGACGGATCTGCATCATCATCCCCCTCTTCCTCCAACCATTCAGGTGCCTCCTCCATCACAGGATCCTCCCTCTCCACCCTCCATTTGCTAGTAGTGTCAGT